>CM067497.1:10037644-10066127 GCA_034552555.1 Semaprochilodus insignis
CTGAGCTAGAAGTCTGGGGAGAGCCACTCCAAATAAAATGTTTATATAATTTGTAATATAATTAAATGTTTCTGCTGTTCATTTGATTTCATAAAAATAATGATAATTATTGTTTATTATTATAATTATAATTTTATTATTATAATAATAATTGTATTTTTATTATTATTATTTATTGTACAAAATATATATTTTCTTTCTTTAATTGAATACTAATAATTATTGTAGTTAGTAAAACATTGTCTAAAATGTAAAGCCATTAACATATAATATTTATAAATATTATTTTTTAGCCCATTGAAATCATTATCAGTAAATGTTGGGTTGAGCAAGTCTGCAACTGATATGACTCTTAAAGAATTGACCACAGATGGTGCTAAGAGAAGGTGGACAGATGTCACATTTAATGTGATAATATCAATATGAACTCATCTCCACAAAGAGAACATTTCCCCCAAAACTGAGGGATAGCTGCTAATTAATTTGTCCTTCAGATTCCTGGAACCTCTGTAATGGACTCTAAACAAGCACATCTTTATACCAAAGTGAGTAGACCAGGGCATCCTCTGTGGCATCTTTAAAAGCTCCAGCCCATTAAACCTCTACATTGTCTTCTTCCTTTTCCAACCACAAGTAATCCACTCAGCTCCTGCCATCATTACTGTGTCTCTTTTAACCCCCAGCTGTAGGTCAGCAGTGACGCAGGACATAGTGGGTATGTTTATGTAATAACATTCCTGCATTGCATATCAGAGTTTACACAGTGACATACGCTTTCTGTAATTTATATATGCCACACATAATACTGTGAATTGTTAGGTACTGTTATCACTGCATGTTGTGATCTCTGACTGACTGACTGCACAAATTAACACAGTTCCATATACACAACTGTTCAAAAAGCAGAGCAACTGCTGTACACGTTCACATGTGTATATTATTACTAATCTTTAATAAGAAGCAGTAAGAAAACTAGGCTCTGTTAGGTCAGAAGCTTGTCTCTGTTATGTCATAATACCGGCCCTTACTGGTCAGAAGCCCGGAATGGTCAGAAGCTTGACCACTATTGTGTGCTCAGAATGTTGCGCTCAGAATGTTGGTCCTGTTTGCTCAGAAGCTCAGCCCTGTTAGGTCACAATACTGGCACTGATTAGACAAAAGCTTAGCCTTCTTAGGTCATAATATTGGCCCTTATAAGTCAGAAGCCTGGCACTCCAAGGTCAGAAGGTTTGATCCTGATTGGTCAGAAGTTTGGTCCTGGTTGGTCAGAAGCTCAGTTCTAACTGGCCGTATTACACCACTTTTAATCTGAGTTGCTAAGTTTCTTAACAATGAATTATTTCACATCACATCATTTTGTATTACTTTATTTACATCTTAACCTCGGAATAGTGCAGACATTTTGAACATTTGCTGAAAATCCCCTTTAAGTATGGCTGTTGAGTTTGAGATGGCAGTAAATATTAGAAGATTGTTGTTTTACCTCTGAAACAGTGCCCCCCTCCTGAGCAGCAGGTCTACCACCTTAGTGTGTCCCCCTTTGGAGGCCAGATGTAGGGGTGTCAGTCCATTCTCATCAGCCTCGTTCAGCAGCCTTGAGTCATTGATGGTCTCCAGCAGCCTAATACACGTGTTCAGACGCCCGTATCTGTGAGGAAAACACACACACACACACACACACACACACACACATTAGATATATAATAGAGGGAAATATGAAGCAAACAGAACTGTTATTAGTGAGAAAGTGAAGGTGCCTCACTCTGCAGCAAAGTGAAGAGCAGATTTCTTCTGCTTGGACTTGCGACCAAGGCAGATTTTCAGTCCCAGCATGTTTTTGACGGAGTCGTGGATGCCCAGTTTACAAGCATAATGCAGCGGAGTGCAGCCATCAAAATCTTCATCACTCAACATCTCCGTCACTGCTTTGCTCTGGCGGGGAAACAGCTCAATGCTATTAAAGGTAATAGAACTTGATAATATGGAAGTACACAGTGTATAAAACTCTTTATATGCCCACTAGTCAGATTTTGAACAGTTTAAGTTTAAATGAATAAAAGACAAGGGTTAGTTTCCTGGACATGAACTAAGCATAGTCATGGACTAAACTGTAGTGTCAGTGGTAATTCCTTACTGGAAATCCTTATAGTCTAGGTTTAGGATTCATTATGGTCTGGAAACTTCCTAGTCCAAGAACACTGATCGTCAGAGCACCCTTACACCAACATTCAGCCTTCTTGTGAACATAATTTCTCTTCATCCATCAAGACAGTTTACGCTACCATTTCATTGCTGTCCAATGAAAAACATGTATCTCCAATGTGGTTGATTGTTACTTTTTACATTATTTGAACACAGAAGCTGCTCTTTACATTGTGTGACAGAAATTGCTTTGAAGTAAGTCTACGTTATATAAACATTATACAGTTTTCTTAGTCATTATAAAATCATCTCCAGTTCTATTTATCATAATACATCACAAATGTTTGCATTTATTTCACAGCTTCTTACTAATTATGTGCAGAGAGTATAATCCACACTGTCATACCTGTAAGATGTTTTCAGGAAGGTTTTTAAGCCCTTTTGGTTGAAAAATGACCAGATGGAGGAAGTTCCGTCCTGCTTTGTCCTTTAATCTGAAATCTGCGCCTGCAGTAAAACAGAGGAATGAGTTTGTATGTCCACACAAGAACACAAAAACAACTCCAGAGCACCTTGCCCATCATACTTGTCTTTATTTTGAAATAGATAAAGAGATACAAATGGTAGGTGTCTGTAGTTTGCTTCTTTAGTTTTAGTACCAAAGGTACAAGGCTAATGTAGCTAACGTAACGTATATATATATAAGATAAATATGACAAATTGACAAATAGAAATTGACCAAAATCAAATGGAATAAAATGCTTGGTATGGCATCTCCTTGGCATCCATGGTAGAGTTGAAATGCACAAATCACTGCTGACCAAAAAGAACACAAAATCTCAACATGCATTAGGCATCTAGATGACCCCCTGTGAGAATAATATTCTGTAGGCTGATGACTCAAAGGTGGAACTTTTGAAAAGACATGGGTCATCCTGTTGCATCTGGCATAAAGCTAATGATGTAAAACACTTACATTTGACAAATTAGCAAAAATAAGTAAAATCATTTTTCACAACACTGTATTACATTTTTTGGACACACTGACACCATATATCCACATAATATATTTACATTTAAAATAAAATATATTGTGTGCTTTGCATGAACTAAATTAAGGGGATTTTTTTCCAACAAGCTTTGCTTTAATTATTAATTGACACAATATTTAATAGTAGAAATCACGACATACCTTTTGACAGTAAAAAAGAAACTGTTTTCCAGGCGCTGCACGAGGTCGCCAGCAGCAACGGGGACTGACCCTTACAGTCAATGCAATCAATATCTGCTCCCTTTCCAAAAAAGCAGAATAAAAGCCAGTGAGTTTGTTCAGGATTGACAATGTGAGAATGAACCGACTGGTGTCCCTCCAATCAAACAGTCTATTTAACAGGCAGCTGAAGAATTAATAATGTGTATGCAGCCATAGAAATCAGTTTGAAAGCCATTCTGCGGCGATTACCTTCGAAACGAGATATTCAGCCAGCTCGACGTGATCAAACAATGTCGCTCTGTCATTAGAAGAGAAATAAATGAGAAAACCCATAAATCAAAATCAGTTAATTGAATCTTATGTGAGGTCATAAGGCTGTGAGCAATTTTCAATTCAGGGACGTTGTTAATGTGAAGCAGTTAAATCGCTGCAACACACAGTCTCCACTGATATTAAAGCAGCCACAACATATACTAATATAAAATACATCAATGTTCAATTAACAATCAGATTTATTAGAAATATGAAGAATCGTAAAGTTTGATGCAGTCGATTGTGGTGGCCAAACCAAATAATAATTTGTTCCACTATAGTTATTTTACACTATGACAGTCAGAATGTTCAGGTCTCTTTTTCAAAACTCTTTACACAGTTGGTACAATAACACTCCAGAGGTTTTCAAACCTGAATCCTGTTTTCAGATCCTGGAACGCTGCTTTAGGACAGACTAGGTTCTTTAGCTGCTAATACAAAACCAGAAGTACAAAACCTGGGTGTGATCTTAGACTCTGAGCTCTGTTTTATTCCGCATGTCAATGTGGTCACTAAAGTAGCTATTAGCATTTAAGAACTATTGCTAAAATTTGGCCTCTTCTGTCTCAGAGCGACACAGAGAAACCTGTTCATGCATTTGTTACAAGCAGAACTGTTTACTGTAATGTTCTTCTTACTGGGGTTCCTAAGAAAACTCCTACAACTCATACAACATGCAGCAGCACAGATCCCAACAAAAACAAAGAAGAGCGCTTATATATCACACCTGCTTTAAAAGAGATGCACTGGTTACCTGTATCTATTAGAGTAGGTTTTAAAGTTCTAGTCTACAAAGCTCTAAATAATCTAGCAGAATGTCTCTCTGTTTATGTTCCAACTCATGATCTTAGATCTACAGATTCTGGTCTTCAGTAAATACCGTCTGTAAAATACAGGAAACATAGAAAGACCTCTTTCAGCTACTATGCCTCCAAACTGTGGAACTCACTTTCAACTTTTATCAGTATTACTCTTAGACAGTCAAGCTCAGTGCTCACTTTTAGGAAACATTTAAAAACATGTCTCTTAAACTCAGCAAACTACATTGAGCCACCATGTCAAAATATCACAGGAGAAGGAGATGGTGGCGGCTGACTCATAAATTAAGTAGACACAACCCGAACCCCTTTTTCACTCTATTCATCATGGATTACCTGGCTGTTAATGTAACTGATTGTGTCATGGCTACCAGTGATTCCAAAATCCAGATACAAATCCAATTTAAAAAAACATGTTTCTGGATACAGCATGGTCCAATGTCTTTAGGTCATCACATAACCCCAATCATTAATATATTCATCTAAAGTTCTGCCATAGAGCTCATCTGACACAAAGTTCCCACCCTTACTGTACATTCTGTCCACACAGACAGTCCAAAAGTCTACACTTTTTGGGAAGAGGTAGTTGATGCTATCTCCTCTTTGCTTAAGATGTACCTACCTATGGACCCTGAACTTCATTTGCATGATGATAATTTGAGACTCTCCATCATGGGAGGATCTCCGGAAATATGGCTGGCTGGCTTACCTGCAGCAAAAAAAAGTTATCCTACCATGGTGACCCCCTTATATTCTGTCCATACATCACTGGTTTCATACACTATTGGATCTTTTATCCTAATTAAGAATTTTTTAATTGAAATGTTTAAAATAAATAAATAAATAAGCATGTTTCTGATGTGATAATAAAACCATTAATAAAATGGTTGTGTTGTAAAAGCACTTGTTGATGTTTTAATGGTATTCTGAGACCTGACTGCAGTGTTTTGGATGCTTCAGAGCATTCTGGGCATGGCATGGGTATGAATATAAATATGAATGAATTAATGAATATGGATATAAATACTTTTTGCAGAATGGTGTCTGAAGAGTTTTGAAAAAATGATGTTACTAATGCCCAAAATCTATAAATTCCCTGCAAACACATTTTTTTGTCAGTCATTGACAGGCATTCACTTTTAAGCTGTTTGCCACTGACCCTGGACTAACCTGTGCAAGGGGGTCTGATTAGCTCCATCTCTGATGTTGATTATTTCTTCCATTTGTTTGTAGGGCAGGAGCATGATTTTGACTGCTTCGATGGCTCCCTGGGTGCAGGCGAAGTGCAGAGCTGTGGATTTGTCACACTGTAAAGAAGTGAAGATGAAACACTTGCACTGAGAGAGACATGGAGCATGTTATTAGTCTGAGATAAGTGAGAGCGTGAGAGGGTCAGGAGGATGGGTCATCTCTCAGCTGCTTTTTCTACCAGCACCACAAACCATCAGACCATTAATGAAAGAACACTCTTGGTGGCGGTGAAGGGAAAGGAGAGAAAAAAAGCAGTCAGTTAAGCTATAAGAGCCCACAATCTGTATCAGTTTACCTCCTGAATCTGATCTACTGCAGCACTAACTGCACTGATGGGGCTCCGAGAGTGCAGAGCAGAGCCGAAAGAGCCTGGATCAGTGTATCGGTTTAGGACACTGCCTGAGAGTATGTGTGTGTGTGTGTGTGTGTGTGTGTGTGTCTGTGTGTGTGTGTGTGTCTGTGTGTTTTTATCTTTGTGGGTGTGTCTGTCGTGATCTGAACATTGTTTCTGATGTTTAATTGCTAATTCCAGTATAAGTGTCTTTTTTATTTATTGTATGCAGCTATTGTAAGCCAAATTGGCTGATTAGCTGTCTCACTTCCTAGCTGACCTAGTACAGTATCTCCCAACTGACATAGCTGGAGCTCAAATACTCAATACTGTGCTCTAATGCTAGAAATGTTGTGGTTTTTATTAAGATCCATAAATACTCAATAAGTATGATTTCTGCTTCCTTCTTTATTTACAGGTAATCTCAACTCAATTTACAACTCAACTGCTGAAAACAATGCACCTAATTTGCATTCATTTTCACTCCACAGTTTTAGTTATTTATTTTTTTGCACCCAGGACTGCTTGCTCTGCGTGTTTGGTACATTTGGTCAAGAGTGAAAGCTGTTTTTGAGCCCAGCAGTGATCCAGAAAAGTGATCTCTGATCTCTGGTCCTTCTGAAATCTGTGGTCTGGGGTTCACTTCCAGCAAACGCTGGTGCACTCTGATTGCATGATCAGTTCATTTTATAACATAACTGCTTTGAAGAATTGTGTGTACTGAGAGCATTGTGAGCATCAATGTTACCTCATGCTGGCCTGCATTGCTACAGTAGCATCTGAAATTGTGTGAACCCTGTAGAATTTTCTATATTTATGCATAAATATGACCTAAAACATAGTCAGATTCCTACACAAGTAAAGATAAAGATAGCCTAATAAAACAAATGAGATACAAACATTAAATGTGGTCATCTATTTATTTAAGAAAATGATCAAATACTACAAATCTGTACGGGGCAAAAGAATGTGAACCTTTGCCTTTAGTATCTGGTGTGAACTCCTTGTGCAATAATAACTGCAACTAAATGATACCTGTCACAGCTGAACCATTAACTTTAACAGTAAACATAAACTTTATTCTTCTTTAACCATTCTTCAGTAGAATGACTTGTGTGCTTATGGTCATTGTCTTGCTGCATGACCCATGTTCTCTTGAGATTTGGTTAACAGACAAATATACTGATATATTGTGTTAGAATTTGTTGGTGTAATTCACAATTGTATTTTTGATCAATGGTGGCAAGTCATCCTGGCCCAGATGCAGCCAAAGGTGGCCCAAACCATGATACTATTACCACTACCACGTTTCCCAGATGACATGAGGATGCTGGAATGCAGACATAATGCTTCTCAGTTAAACCAAAAAGTTCTAATTTGATTTCATCTGTGCACAAAACACAGCTTGCTCTTGGAGTAATCTTTGTTAGGGGACCACTCCTAATGTTTCTGTCTCATTTGTTTAAGTGGGTTACCTTTATCTACCTATTTAGGCAGTGTATTAAAATCTAATTTTGTTTTATTTCGTATTTATGCAGAAATATAGAAAATTCTGAAGGGGTTACAAACTTTCAAACACAACTGTATGGACGCTCATTGGATAGAACATGCAGCCATTGGATGTAGATGATGAAAAGTAGAAACTGTTTTCAATTAGTGGAAATCATGTGATTTTCATGTTCAGGTTCTGTGTACAAAATAATATTATTGAACAATGAAACGTAATAAACACAATCTGAAGTTTATTATTGACTCGTCAGTCACCTGTCGCTGGTCCACCTTTGCTCCTTTACAGATGCAGAGCTTAATCACTTCAGTGTTTCCTCCTCGCACGGCCAAGTGAAGAGGACTGCATTTAGACTTATCCAGATAATTTACATGTACAGTGGTGCAGATACCCAGCTCTTCACCTGAGAGAGAGCGAGAGAGAGTATAGAGAGAGAGAGAGAAAGAGAGAGAGAGAAGAGACAGTGCAGAGAGAGTAAAGAAAGAGAAGAGAGTACAGAGAGTGAAGAGAGTTAAAAGGGAGAAACAGAGAGTTAAGAGAGAAAAAGTGTACAAAGAAAGAGAAAAGAAAGAGAGAGAGAGAAAAATGAAAGAGAACAAAAAGAGAAGGAAGTATTGACATAATATGTGAGAGACAGTAACAGAGTATAGAACATGAGAAAGAGAAGAAGTACAGAAAGTAGGAGAGAGAGTATAAGGAGAAAAAGAAATAAGGGGAAAATGAAGGTTCAGTCAGGTTCAATCTATGCCGCCCTCATTTATCATTTGTTTAACTCCTGCCAGTAGATATGCAAATAAAGCCCGGATCATGGAGGATGTAGGCCGTGTTTTGACTGAATGAGAATTTGTTATTCTTATTCAGCCTTTTAAACTCAGCTGAGTCACCTGCACATGTGGACTGTAATCGGGAATGTAAATGATGGGGTTTTCCATTTACTCAAAGGCTGAAAATTCACAAATATTTTGGTCTTGGAGCAAATACTTCCTGAGGACAGCAGGGATGCTGTAAATGCTCCAGTATACAAACTAAAAGTGCAGAGACAAACAGCTGCTTTACCTTTCTGCAGAATCACCTCCATGGCCTCCTTGGCACCAGCAAATGCCACGGCATGGATGGCAAAGTGGCCCAGCTTGTTCTGATGGCACAGCTTTGCACCACATTTAAACTAGATAAGAGAGATAAAGGAGCGTGCTGAAAGTATCAGATCTATACAATATTGCAATCATTTTAGCATACTGTGGCTCTAATACTGTGTCAATATCAAATAATATTGTGACTCAAGAATCATACAGTGTGTCTCAATACCTAGTGAGCACTCTACACAGAGAGCACTTTACACCACAACATGCACATCCCCGACAAGAAGGCTGTCTCAATTGTTAGATACCTCAAAATGCTACCTCAAAATTACTGAGGTACTGAATATCGAGAGAGAGCATCAAAGACTTCCCCAGTCAGTAAGGCAATCCCATAATGCAAAGCATTGCAGCTTTTGTTTAACTATGGCGGACGGTAACAGAGCAACAAGCAGCCCGATGAGTAAATGTAAGTTATTCTATTTTTCTGTGGTGTTTTATTTGTTTCTTGTCACACGGTGATCAGTGATTTGTGATTTAGGCCAGTCAGCAGCCATTTTACAGTATTATATAGAAATATAAGACAGTGCCTTTAGTATTGTCTTGCACTGACTGTGATATTTAATAGCCTTCACTTCAGTCGTCCATTACATAATCCTGGTATAGATTTGTTTGGTCTGAGAATGAACGGAAAGTAATTTGCACATCTCACTCATCGTTACTCACGAGTATATGCAGAGCCTGGCAGTTATTGTTGGAGCATGCCATCATTACTGGTGTGTTCCCCAGATCTCCCTCCAAGTCCACATCCACCCGGCCGCATGACACCAGCAGCTGCACCAAAACACAAGCACATATCGTCACTGTCTCCTTTACTTTCCACTTTCTGTTTACTTTCAGCTGGCCTAAGTTTCCATGGATTTGTAGAATCATACAGACCACTACAAAGCAGCCTTCAAACAGCACCTGTCAAGTGGGCTCCGAAATTAAATTCCAAGTTCCCACTGATTTGTTTATCAAATAAACACCTGAAAGGTTTGAGTGCTGATGCGTGCTGACACAACGAGGGGATCAAACAAAGAAGACATAAAAACATTGTCTAAAAGCATTGTTGATATGCAGCGAGAATAGAAACTGGAGTAGTGTATCTTTTTCCGAGTGAATATCAGTGGATTCTCTGAATTACGTGATTGTTCAGCTTATATATAAACATTACTACATCTGTGCTAACAGGAGGCTAATGCTCCTGTGCAGTGAAATGATGTTGCATGAAATGATGTTGCAGTCTACTATTAAACATAAATATTGTTATACCATCACCATCTGTTCCTAATGTACTACACTACTGCCAAAGCAACTTAACTACCATGATGTATAAAGCTTGCTGGTTTGTTTACTGTTTTTGGGTCTTATGATGTCAATTCAGTGGTCATCTATACGTATGTTTACGTGCACTTAATATCCTGATGAGTGCAGAAAATCAGATTTTGTCAATAATCTGTTAAGCGCATTTACTGTACACGGGTCATCAGATTAATAGAAAACTCTGGGTCTACATCAGAGTCAGGCAATAATCAGATTTCTGTTTTACAGCCAGCCAATAAACCCACAGAACAATACATGACGTAAACATAATGTAAAGCGCAAACTTCATGACGTAGCCTTTTTAAGACAATATATCAAACATACATCATGCAGAACGGAAGAATTTTTCAATTGTTCATTTCCTCAAGCATGCAGTTGGTTTCAGAGTTCTTCCAAACACACAAACACCAAAAATAACATGTTGGTATTACAAAATGTTAGGGTGCAATTATGAAAAAAAAGGTACACAATTATGAAAAATTATGTCATTGTTACAAGAAAAAATTGACAATAAAAACGACATAATATATGACAAATATGAGATGGAACAACTCATAATAAATACTAAGGTATGTTGTAAAAGCAATATATTATGTAATAACATCTCGAAATTACAAGAAAGTGCGTGCGTCCGAAATGGCATACATTATCCTGAAGCTGGCTACAGAATGAGGTCTATAACAACATTGCCCCCTGCATGTAACTGTCCCTTTCTCGCTCCAACCCAAAGGATGTCCACCTGCGTGACTCACTTGTACAAGGTTGTTGCGCTCTCGACTGATGGCCAGGTGCAGTGGGGACATGAGGGCCATGCTGAGGATGTTAGGATCAGCTCCCAACTCCAGTAGCAATGAGCAGCTATCCTCCTGATTCTTCTCCACAGCCCAGTGCAGAGGGGTCCGACCCTGGTCATCCTGAGTGTTCAGCTCTACGGAACAGAGTACAGTCAACCTCATCTTGAACCTAGGTTCAATTTTTAAGAACACCCAACTGACCATTCAACTCTACGAAGTACAGTACAGTTACCCTGACTACTCACTTCTACAGAACAGAGTACAGTTAAAACAACCATTCAACTTTTACAAACATCAAACTGACCATTGAACTCTACAGAACAGAGTATAGTTAAACTGACTGTTCAACTTTTTACAAACACCAAACTGACCATTTACCTCTACAGAACAGAGTATAGTTAAACTGACTGTTCAACTTTTACAAACACTAAAGTGACCATTCAGTTTCCAGAGTGCACTACACTTACCGCGACTACTGTACAGAATAAGTACAGTTAAACTGACAGTTCAAGTTTTTTTCACAAACACTGCGTTAATCATTCAGCTCTACAAAGAACAGTAAGATTAAACTGATCAAGTTTTTACAAACTAACCATTTAACTGTACAGAACAGTGAACCGTTAAACTGTCCATTCAACCTTTTGCAATACACCAACTGACCATTCACCTGTACAGAACAGAGTACAGTTAAACTGACCATTCCATCTTTTATAAACCACTGGCCTTCCAACACCTTAGCAACAGCCTAACAACTCTTTGGAAATCATATCAGATAACATAACAAAGGGCAAGCTGCTTCTTAGCATCCACCTGGTCTGAGATAGAACACCGTAGCAACACCTTAGCAGCAACCTGAGTTAACATAGCAATCACATTTCAACATAATTTTAATTTTAATTTTTAATGTGAGGCTGAACACTTTAGAAGAACTCTTTTCTAGGACGCTGCTTCTTCCTTGAGACTTGCCTGCTCTGATCCTGTAATCTCCTGTAATTATGATCACTGTGAACCAGCTTATATCTCTAGCGCTCTCATGTTACGCTTTAATGAGCAAATGGAGCGATGATGGGCACTTGGAGAGTCCAGTGTGAGATGGTGTTAGTGTTTTTACTGTAAAGCTGTAATTTAAGAGTGCCTCACCCTCGAGGCCCCCTGTGGCCACTATGAGCCGGATGACCTCTAGGTTAGCGCTGGCAGTGGCATGATGGAGCGGACCTGCTCCGCCCTCATCTCTGGACTTCAGCAGCTCCGAATTCTTCTGGATCAGACACTCCAGCGATGAAACATTTCCTTTGAAGACACACTGGGCGAGAAGAGATGGAAAAATAATGTTCCAAAAGAGAACATGGCCAGCAGTGGCAAGAACATGCTCTAAAGGTCAGATAGAGATGACCTTTGTGTCTCCTCTGGTCTCTGGTAAATGTGAACTTCTGTTAAAAACAGAAAACTGCACACATACGTGCCTAGTTTAACACCTTGTCAGGAAGCTGGCACATATGTGTTATATGTGTGTAAGTGTCTATATGTAACATGTAGCATATGTATAATATGTGTGTATATGTTCAGAGTTGCATGCAATGATAATGGGAGAGTCACACCACTCTGCAAAGTCTTCTTCAACACATCTCAAAGACTTTCACTGGCATTAAGGTTAGTACTCTGTGATGGTCAATTCATAAAAAAATCGTAACAATGATCTTCATGATACCTAAACCAGTCTTTCACAATTTGAGCCTAATGAATTTGGAATTGTTGTCCTGGAATATGGCCGTGCCATCAGGAAAGAAAATGTCCACTGATGCGATAACCTGGTCATTCATACAATCAGGTGGTCAGCAAACTTCATTTTATAGCTATATAATGTTGCTGAACATTGTTGGGTGCATCACTTAATGTGCTTCCCTTCTTATCCTGACACACCCATTGCTCCGAAACAGGGTAAATCTGAAGGCGTGGAAATTCTTTTACTACTAAACACAGCTGTGAGTTCTACTCTCAACCTTTTGAGATTCGACTTCACTAAGTGTTCAAATGATGTCTGATCACGCTCATTCAAGATTTTTTTTTCCTGTCACATTTCTATTTGACTGTTCTCCATTGTCCTTTCTAATAACGCATTGGACAGTTCCTCCCCAACTTCCAGTCCTATCAGCTTCTTCTTAGTTGTTTTATTTACTTGACACAGGCAGGTCCTTCTGAGACACAGTGACATCTTTTCCATAACCATGGGGTACATCTTCAACATGGTTGTTTAGGAAATGAGAAGTTACTTGCTGCATCAGTTAGAGTTAAAAGAATGGTTGCCGAATGAAACATATTATTTATTATTATCCAATCGAAGGCTCTTAAGAATTTGCTTAATTTAACATACTGACACATTTTTTGAAACATTGGCCATATTTCAATCATTTTTCCCTGGACAGTGACAACATATATAACGTATAGTGCTGGGTATCCTTATTTAATTTCCAGTCGAAATGGTCATCAGGTACAGCAGAAAATGTGCATTTAACAGACAATTACACAGAAGCCTAAACAATATGTCATCAGAATTTTTTTAGATTTATTGTGTCCTTTATTACCTTTATTACAGCTTCTATTCTTTTCAGGGTCTGGCTTTCAACTTTTACAAACAAATCTGCAAGCATATTTTTCCAAACCTCCAGAGTTCAGTCTTAGAAGTTGGTTTTGCATTTTCTCATTCTCCGATTCGTCAAGTAAACCCAGTTACTCCACATCTCAGACATCCAGTTTTGGTGTTCTAGTGCAAATGATCTCCCTTTTTTGTTTATTCTCTCAGTAAGGGCTTCTTGACAGCTACAGGCCTGTGGATTCTTTCAGATCTGAAGCAAGAGTGGATCTTGAAAGAAGAAAGCTTTAAGTGTTGAGGACAGTTTTGGTGGTCTACTGCTTATTTTCCTTTTGACTTTCTCCTTCCTTATGCAAATGGGTTATCTCATATTTAATCTCCTCAGAATGATCTCCTACAAATAGTGGTCTGGGCAGTACTCTATATGTACATAATATACTCCAGATGTAAGTATCTAGGAAAGTATCTAGGCTCTGTTTTGCTGTGGATTTTGTACAACACAGCACAAACACATGCTGATTACATCAGTCGCGCTCTTCTGTAAATGTTTGTCTTCCCCCACACTACACACACACACACAATATCCTCATTTCCTAAATACACAAATCAAACACACATACACACACACACAGCATCGACAGCTCTCTGAACCCACCTCAAACACAGTTTCAGAGGCCAACATCGTGTCGTCCTCTTCTATCACACATGCGTATGAGGAGGTTTCCTTCATTGAGTTCCAGTGTTCTCAGCTGTTCCGACACTAGCAGACAGAGAAACATTATAGTGAAAATAATTAATAAAAAACAGAATGACAAGATAGCGTGTGTAATAAGGGGCACATATCCTACATTTTTCTTTCATTTTATTAGATTTCTTTTGTTTGATGTATTAAAAATAGTCATAATTTTCCACCCTCTCCTTATGCCTTAATTAAACAGATCGTTTTTGTTATTGTGCCTTTAAGACATATATTGAGGTATATTGAGGCTGCACATCATTCAGGAAGCAGACCTGTTTGAAACACTTATTTCTTATCACTTCAGCATGAATGGGCGGGGCTAAACTACTGTAGGCTGCATAGGTGAAGGTGCATGTCTTGGGTTTTGTGAAACTTTTTTTTTGACTGTATGGACTGTGAAGTGAACAATGCATAACACATTATTAGTAGCTTTTTATTTCTGACAAGTGAGGAGAAGTCAGTTTTCCATTATGTTGCCCTTTAGTAAAGTCTTTCAAAATAAAAGTCTCTCAATATTATTGGAATCTAGGAGTCAACTATCAATATCATTAGTTATAAAAGAAAACTCACCAACAGCAGACATTCTTACTGATTCATAAGAAATAGTATGAAAATAAGATATTAATATGTCAAAATAAGGGAAAATAAAGGATTTACAGTGCCTACTGTAGTCTAAAGGCTTTGTAGTGGATTCTTTTTTTCTCTCTGTTCTCATTCACACTCACTAAATGTGAATTTGTGTTTGTAATTTGTGTTAGATTTATGAATCTGTGTGTGTTGTGTTCCTGCAAAATATGAATTTTAGCTGCTGTTGTTTCTTCATGATACAGTAAGTTAATACATAGTCTGCAGTCATTACTGAAAGACGTGTAACTAATTTTCTTTTAGGTTTGCCATTGTGTCAGCGCCAAGCTAAAAGAGGTTTATATTTAAATTTGATAGTATATGCAGATTGAATCTTGAAATTTCAAGCTTGTAACAGTCTAGAAACATTTTTAATATGCTAGTCTCTCATCACTGTTGCTTAGCTTTTTTTCAATTAGCGAAGTTCTAGAGTAAAGTGAGAGAATATAAACTGTAGAACAGTTAAAGAGAGATCAGGTCAGTGGTAAAACTTAATTCATAGTCAAAATAACTAGGTGACATGTACACTGTGGTGCAGTTATTAGCTTTACAATAACTGCCAGATCCCGACTTTCTTAGAACCCTTGCCAGGTGGATGACCACTCGAGCAACTGTCAATACAACATTCTGATTTTTTATCACAAATAATACCAGACAGTTTCTAAATTGCTTCCCTCTGCCACCTCAGGTCTATGATAGAAACTTTACATCTTTGTTTACAAATGTTGAAACCTAAGGCTAGCTGCTAAAATCCATGAATAAAGGTTTATGAGAAAATGTATTGTCAAAGATCATCATCATTCTGTACCCCATGTTAGAAAACCAAACCTCAGCTTTGTTTTTTTGTTTTTTTTGCCCCAAAGTAGATATGATTCATCACTGGACCTTCTAAATAATACTTAGCATACAAAATATGTATAATGGTACATATATGCTAATAGTAAGCTAACACTGCTGTACACTGACATGACGCTGCATTAAGTCTAGCGTTAAGCTTTAACACTGTTATACCAATCCCAGCTTTCAATTAGCCTACCACTGACAAAGCCTCTACATCACAACTACATCACTGGGTAAAGTTTACTGGTTTGTGTGGGGTATTTCCGTGAAATCAGTTTTGTGATATCAGTTTATTGCACTGTGTGAGCATACATGTAGTCAAAATTCTCCTAGTTTTCCTTAACAAAGTCAAGCTTTTGAGGTTCCAGTGACATTCGGAGGAAAAATGTCTGGAAAAATGTTTTGTTTATCACAAGCACTGCAGTAATTCATGAGGATTCTTTGCATTTGTGTAATAGGAAAAACAAAGGTAGACCCAGAGTTAATATGATCATGATGGCGTCTGCAGAATGATGACACAACTTTCAAACGTTTATTCACAGAATTCTGCAGCTGTCCTTTGACTTCTATTGTAAGTCACTTTTGAATCAGGGTTTCTGTTTGCAGCTAAGTTCAGGCAAATGTGTTGAAGTTATTATCTGTGGTAACCGACCGTACGCTTCAGTCGCAGCAGATGGAGATGAAATTTGCTAAAGTATACCTTTACAGCGTTTGCTCTTGCTGTGAGAGCCATTTAAGTCTGTGGGGGACTAAAGGCAGGTTTGGGGGCGGTGGGACATTTGTGGTCGTTTCATTACAAGGTGAAAAGGACAGTTTGAATGTTGCTGCAGTTTGCACAGGGCTAAATCCCCCTCTGTTCACAAAAGCAATTAAAGTGGGCCCAGCAGGGGGACTGTGGCACGGATCTAACGGGAATTCACCTTCACATAAAGTCAGGAAAGGACTTGCAGAGGGCATGTAAAATCTAATCCAGAATTTGCTGAGTAGTGTATGCTAAGTAACCCAGTGCACGTTTTTAATTAAACAGGCCTAAAGCGTAATAAAAGCCAATGGGCAGTTACCTCAGCCAATTGCACACGGATGTCTGTTATAACCATGTTTCAAATCTACAGGATTCCTGTTCTATAAGTTCAGGGAGACGTAAAAAATTAAAAATGCAGGATTTATTCCTTCAATTAGTGGTTTATTTCAACAACATCATTAGCACAGCAAAGTTACATGAGCAGCTACTTCACATTTCATCACTACTCTCAGTTAACAGCAATCTTATTACATTAGGCCATCACGTGCATTGACTTTGCTGAGAAGTTCTAATATATTCACCAGCTGAAGCTGTAAATATTAGCTACACCAAAAGTAATGGCTTTTTAATACAGCACAGGAGTCGTTATTATTTATATCTGTCCTCCTGTTCATTACTCGGACTAATTGCAGGAGGTTCCTGCATTGCAGAACTGGAAAATTAAATGATAAAATTTATCAAATAAAGACAGGGACTATGTAAAGCAAAAGTTAAATGCAAAAGTAAATGCAAGTCAGCATGGAAGTGCACAGTTCACACTTTAAAAGTATTTCAAATTTATACTTTTTACTGATATTTAACCTTCTACTATCACTTTTTTTTTTTTTGGCCAAATAAAATATCAATAGCTGTCATAATTTCTTTCTACTCTGGTAAACCTGGGGTGTTTCTAGGTCAGTTAGTTGAAGGCATAATATTCCCCCCAAATGTGTACATCATTATTTCTTATTTATTAAACATTGTTCATTGCATAAAGATCATTTAAAGATCAACATTAGGCCTTAAACCTCATACAGCAAGTGTAGCACAAATTAAAATGTTGAAGCACTGAGAGAAAATCTGCTTAATAATACTTCTAAAGAAAATTAATACCAACTAGCGGATCTACATCCACATTTTAGGTGTGCAAAAGAAAAAAAAACCCAGCAGCAAATTAAAATAACCTTAACAGCCACTGTGTGGATGTTGCACAGACATCACAAAATACCCTAAATGTTGATCTTTGTCTGACATCAGAGAAAACTGACCCCTAGCAAATAGGAATGAGCAAACGTTTCATACACAAATGTGTTTTGAACTTAACAAAAACTGGAAACTGTAATCAGAAAATTCAGAGCTCTTTATATACTTGCATTTCATCATTATCAGGACAAAACCATCTCCATTTTAGATGTTTTTTACATCATTTTGAAAATACCACTTATGGTTTGCATTGAGTTAAAATGGACCAATAGAAATGTTCAACATTTACGTTGACTACATTGAGTGTTTGCATCGCTGTACTTCTAAATAACATTGCCAAAACCATGTCATAAACATCATAGCAGGGGACATGGGCTGCCCTAAACAGTCATAACAGATTTGGTTCAGTAATATATCAGGGTTTGTGACACAATGCAATACTACATTAAATACTCACTTGCTATGAGCTACAATGACATTAAATATTATGACAGCTCTCATGATAATTACCATCAATGGTAACCTGACACTGTTATCAATATTACTGAACATAATCTGCGATAACAACTCAGTGTTATGTATCCCACTAATCAGTCTCTAATTAAGTCTTGAGTTCCTGGTTTTAAATAAAATCTGATTTTAATAAAAATGCTGTGTAACTGAATACAGTTGAGAGGACAAAGAGGCTAAAGGAGACTGAAAGGACTTAAGGAGCATGTCTGATGGAGGTTAGTGATGAAGAAGAAACTGAATGGGAACAATCAAACTATGATTTCATAGATATGTTGTTACTTTCAAAAACGTTTGAGAAATTATTTATATTTTGTGATGTCAAATGTTTCTATGACCATAAGACGTATTTCTGTAGTTTTACAAATACTGTTAAATGGTTGAAATTGTAGTGCAGTGACTCAGCGTTTGAGCAGCTTAAAATGCATCTTAAGTCATAGTGGATTTGTACTGAATGCAAACTATAAAGAGACATATTTACTGTTTGCAAACCTAAACAAACAGACTTATTTTAGAATCCATTTTATGTCTGTTATTTCTCCAAATATTCCTGACAAACAGGCATCCATAGGTCCATAAATCTCTAGTGATGCCCCTATTTTAACTCTGTGAATGCACTGTTTTTCACTTAGTAATACGACTTTAAGAGTTAAATAATAAGAGTTCACTTCAATCGACATATAGTGATATGGGAGTTGTGGGCAGATGGCAGCACAGAAACATAAATGTACAAATTGGTATTATGTTCTGCCTGAATTAGCATAACAGTGAAATATAGCATGTATTTCTGTAGGTTTAATCAGTTTTCTAACTGAGTTTTGGTACTCATTCTGTTTCATCACAGGAAGAAAGGAAATATACAAACCCATGGTTCTGTGAAACACCGCTTTTGTGTTTAAAAAAAATGAAATGTTACAAATGTTATGAAATGTGAAATGTTACGGTTTTGCTCATATTTGTGAGCAAGCGAGTATGTGTATTACACTTTGCCACCCCAAAACAGAGGTGCCTGGGTGTGAATGCATTAAGGCTAACTGCTCCAGCCGATGGTAGCTCAGTCCAGAAACAGTAAACAGTTTCTCTGACACACTTACATTTTTCGTCCAGGAAAAAGACCTGTGTAAGATGAGTCCACGCTAGTTGCAGTGGTTAGCTGTAGTTTTAAAGCACATCTGAAGAGATATCCTCTGTTACTTATTTACAAAGTGCCAGATAAAAAATATATCTGTTCAGATGTGTTCCTCTGCTTGCTGCTACATGTCTTAGCTGCAGAGCTACAGCCTAAAAATAAGCCTCCAGTTCCAGCGCTACATTTAATTTGGCATGTTGTCTCTTGATGTCTCTTCGTTAACTCCTAACAATACTTAAACATCAAAACAACCCAATGTTGCCTAAATATTATATACTTCTGAAGTTCAATGTATACATCATGAAAAAATTGTGTTACTCAAAACTACTTTGAAGCAATCATCTGCCAATACTGATTAGGGGTGGAAGAAAATATTGGTATACCTAAGTATTGCAATATTGTGTCTTGTAATACTGTACCAATTCCTAAAAATATAAATATAAATATAAATTTTGAATTAGTAGTTTACATGCAAAGATTTGAGTCAGACATTATTTCATTTTGGGTTGTGTTTAAATCCTGACCACCAGCTTGCAACATTGTAATCTGTCTTCAGCCATTAGACTCTTAGTTTACATAGAGCTGTCTATGTAAACAAGTAGTGTAAGGGAACACTGCTAATGCGAGCATTTGCAAACCAGTGTATATGGCGGTGTTGTTATCTTATGACAATTTTTTTTTTATTTGTTTGATTTTTGGAATTTGAATTGAATTTGTTTGATTTGAAAAAAAAATCACAATATATTACATTTTCTACAATATCTCAACGTAACCCTTATATCATGATACGTCGATTAACATGCATTGCGATCATTTGAATATAGAATATTTCACCTAATTGTAATAATGTTTCCTGTTTATTGTAAGTAATAAAAGTCATTCGTTTGTGGATTCTATCTACACTCGATATTATTTCTTAGGAGCTCTCGGTTTCCCGTATGCATGGTGCGTTGTCAAAAACCATTAAAGCCTGAAAAAGGACATTACAAACCACTGAATTTTTATTAAGCTCTGCCTACTCACGAATTCATAATGTATATTTTATTTATTTATTCATTTTTTATTTTCATTTTTTATTTATTTCTTTTTTGCTGCCCTTAAGCAAACTTAACACTATGGGAGTGAGGTTGAATGGGGATGTTCTATTAATATTACCTCTGCTAATATGTATGCTAATTTTTATCATAAAAGATAATTAAACAACTGTTCGCAAAAAAGTCACTTGTTTGTTTGATACGCAAAGACAGTGCGTATCAAACCAATAGAAAGTAAATACAATGCCAGTGTTAGCCAAATGGCTAAGCTATATTCCTGGAGGCCTGATGTTAATACCTGCCCTTTATTGTGGTCTGATAGCACACACAGCATTTGTTAAATGCCAACCAACATTAACAATTAACAAAAGCTTAATTGAAGCGGAACACTAATAGAACATGCTGAACATGCTATCAGTGAATACATATCACTCCGGTCAAAAACTGCAAACAGAATCTCAATAAAAGGTGTTTTTAATATACCCCATCATGGTATTCTGGTCAGCGAGCTCCAAATCATTTTATATATAAAGCCCGCTGAATAGACCGGTGAGTCAGGAAGTGCTTTTATTTTCACCACCTGGCTGTCTGGCGACGAGCAAACAAAAGTAATGAGACTACAGAATGTACCCCGCTCTCTAAATATATTCTCTATCTGACACGTTTTAAAGCCAACCAGACCTTACTAATTACTTGGCAGGCGTGTACACAGTTATGCAGCAGGAGTGTGCAGTTTCATCTGGTAATATTACATACATCTAATTAATAAAATAAATTTAATTTCATTCATTTTAATTGAGTTAAGTCAGTGTGGAACAAATTATTGAATTATATATATAAATTATTGAATATATATATAATAAACATGAAATATAAATAAAGAAAGCATTAAGAGGTTTATTTACAAAGTGAATTGTGGTTTTATTTTTTTTTTAATGCTAGCTATATTTTGCATATTGGTATGTATCTCCATAATAGCAACTTTTTTAGGAGAAGGTCAAAAGGTTTTTAGCTTTAAATGTAAGTAAGTTCATTCAAATAATGTAGAACAATAGACATAAAGAAATAAATTATTAGAAATAAAATGAGAATACATGTTTTTTGAACAACAAACATTGTATATAAATCTATATGTTAACTTGTTTGCTGTGATCTTTTATAGGGATATCATTGAAAACTGCAAATGTTTTTTATACTGTCCTCTTTATTAAACATACTAGTAAAAATAGCTAACCAGTTAAAGTACTAAACAGCACTGGTGCACATACTGTATAAAGAATCACTTTCCATATTCAAATGGTTCCAAGTTGTCCTTGTTCCAATGCCATTATTAAAACGCCCCTGAATTTCCATTTGTTGTCTCATTTGAGTAATGTTTCTACAATGTGAATCTGCAAGGAGCTCCATACAAAAGTGTTCAAAAGAGATTTTTAAAACAACAACCACTTCCTAAAACTAAGCATCAAAAGCACAACAACAAATATTGCTTTTTCTATGGAGGTTATAAATGCCTGCCCGACAATACAGCTGTAAATCAGTCTCTTAAATAGAAGAGAATTTCATACCTGTTTGTGGTCCAGATGCTGAGCAGTGGTCAGTTGTGTGCTGTTCACTCCCTGTATGGGGAGGTTATATAGCACCACAGATCCTATTACAGTCGCTCTTAGTTGGAGCTAATTTCCTCTGATGCAATCACAAAGCCCTCGCCAATATGACATGAAGTCCTGCTAAAACAATTCCAGAACATAATGGCCCCATATAATGTAGAAAAACAAGGCATTATATTTAAATTAACAGCAGTGTTGATGTAATATAGTTTATTTATGTAGAAATCACTTATGCATGGAAGTAAATTCAATACATTTGTTTTTTCAGTGAATACATTGATGCATTGATGTACACGATTTCTACACGTATCATCAAAAATCTTACACAACATAGGGCATCAAAAGCACTAAACGAGGTTACATGATGGTTCCTGGGTTATCCTGTTCTGGGAAAAATCTTTAATAGATATGATATTACTGAGAGGTTCTTTCAAAATTAAAAAAGTTCTTCACAGCTGCACATCTCATGACCTGCAGTATATACACTGATGTGCCGAAAGTTATAGGATAGCAGCATGTACATTGATTATGAAGTGGCATTACCTCAGGGCACACCTGTGTAAGTTGTGAGACGCTATCTTGTGAGTGAGTTTACAAATGTGGGGTTGAGCCCAATGTTGGTACACTAGAGGAATGAAAAACCTCCGTCACCTGGTCAGGTGCTTAAGATCAAAGGTGTCATTAATTGTAATTTGTGTAATTTGGGTATATTAATTGTAAATTGTGTAATGTGGCATATGCTATTTGATGTCCATGTGGTTTGTTTTATGTGGGTGAAACTTCTAGGGAGCTGCGGACTAGGATTTGTGAACATTGTAGCAAGGGTTGATGTCGGCAATCTGGTAGCACAGCATTGTAAAGACAGTGGTCATTCAATATGTGAGTTTTTTGTCCTTGGTATAGAACAAGTAGGGGTAAAAAATGGGAGGTATATAGATACATTTCATTAGACTAGGGAATCCTATTGGATACACTCATTTGGATACACTCAGGGAACTTCACTTGGAAATGACTATACTATTCTAACTGGGTGTGAGTGATTAATAAACTGATGTTTCTTCTGTTTTTGTTGCTTTTCTGTGTTAAGGCCACTAGATGGTAGAGGAGGAGATTGAATCTGCCTCTTGTCCCCATTGGTTGACCACACTTGTTCCTACTCTATATTTTGTGAGAGCTTAGTGCTATGTAATATTTAGAACATCTGATGGAGGCCTCGAAGTGTATGTCATGTCAACATAATTATTTTATGTTTGCAATTAAATACAATAGTTCTCCTAGTATATAATGAGTGTTGCACCTTTCTTCGTGAAGTTTTGACCTTGATTGCAACAAACTTGTGAGCTGAAGCAACTTTTTTTCCCTGGACCTCTCCTGGTTTGGACACAGTTGGATACATATACTTATAATGTAGTTAGTCACTGATATCTGTCATTTTGAACTAAAAAAATAATCCGATAAATACAGTTCGACCGCAAGTATGGCAAATAAATACAAGCAGACTCAAAAAACTTAAATCCAACGTTCAGTACAGCTTCAGTCTAACACCAACTTCTAATTGCTAAACAATGCTTCTAATATTAGCTTAGCTAGCATGCTGCCACGTCTGTTAACCATAGAACAGATTCAATGGTGTGAGGCTGAGAGGCTGTTGTTAGAGGGACAGAAAGGCTAAATGAACATAACAGAACTGTTCTGTAGTGCTTTGAGCTGCTGGGCTTTGCTAATGCTAGCATAGATAATTGCAATGCATCACAGCAATTCTTTGTCATCAGGTGTTGTTTGAGCATCAGGTACTAAAACTGAACCTCAGCTTTTGTAACTGATGTTCAAACAACACCTGACGATAAAAATTCTGAGAGAGTGGTGTTGGAGTCACAAATAGAATTAAACATGTTTTGTGGTGTTAGGTATAAAGCTGTTAGCCATTAGCTATATATACATTAGGTATATTTTTCTTCAGTATTTCCAGGATTTTATTTAGCAGCACAGCATATATAGTTTCTAATTAGGTGGAGGGAATAACACACTCTAAATGTAAGTAATGTGATGTAAACTGAGTCTCGTTCTACAGTTTCTCATTAGGTTGCATGTATAACTCACTCTAAATGTAGATATTGTTAATGGCAAACATGCACAGTTAGTGAAGTATAGTGAGAGACAATGTCACTGGATATCATGGCAGTGTGAGATTGTGTTGGGACGATTTAATCATTATACACTCATCACCAAAGAATAGCTGCACCCAGAAAGATGTGTTGGATTGCAGTGCTATTGGGAAAGAAGATAAATGTTACCAGGTTCAATAAATTATGATAAATTTAGACTGATATGGGCAATACTTATTGAGCTACATATACAAAAGTAGTGTCTCTTAGTATGGCGTCGGGCCACCTTGTTTGTTAACGCAACATGCCAGACGACTCGGCATGGAGTTGTAGAGGTTCCTAACGGTGTCCTGTGATAATCCATCCCATGCAGCTGAATATTCTCACACAGTTCCTGCAGATTTTGCGGTGGAGACGGAGCGTGACAACAAACCGTTCATCTTGGAGATGCCTCCACATACTGATTGGTTGATCATCTTCGGAAAGACTAAAGCGGGACTCGTCACTGAAGATGACCCGTTGCCATTCAGAGTCACTCCATGACAGTCTGGCACAACGCCATTGCAGTCTTTGGCGAAGATGACGTGGTGTTTAGGGCAGTCATCGCAACGTCTGCGTGCATGCAGTCCTGTGACGTGCTGCCATCTGCCATAGGTGCTGACACTACCAGGATGACTCATGAAGGGCATCACTGCTCACTGAATGTCTGCAATGGCTGTTGGATTAATAAGGTACAGCGATAAGGCCTGTCCTTGCTTACATCACATCTGGGTGCAACTATTTGTGCAACTTTTCTTTTGATGATGAGTGTAAGACTACATACAGGTCAGTTAAGGAATATTAAAGTTGGATCAGATAGTTGACATTCATCCAGGACAGTAAAGTGACTCCACAAGCAAACTTATCAACATCTAACCAAATGCTGGTCAATCTCTTTCAGAGAGAAATCCTCTCCACTGTTGTTTATTCTTAAAGCATTGCAGTGTCACATGGCGTCAGGCAGAAGTGAACCGTCCTGCTGGGTCTGATGAGCATGTGGATTATGGAATATTCCTTCAGGAGAGAGAGAGGAGTGGAATTAGAGCAAGAGATACTGTTTATCAAAACAGATTAGCAGATAAGGTATATCATTAACTATGGATTAGGTTGTATTACAGAGAAATCACCCAGCTCAAGCTTTCATCAGGGGAGACTCGCTTGCTTATTGGATATCAGATTGCATAATATAAACATAATCCCAGTATATTTTTAAAAATGAATAAAGTTGATAAGATTTTTCTTTGTACTGTTTTCATGTAAATACAAGTCAGAGTGGATTTACAAATCACTGCTTTCTGTTTTGGTTTTTTATTTCAAAATTCTGTCCCAGCTGTTCGGAATTGGGAAATTAGCTATGCATGCATACTTTGAATATTGCCTTGAAAGATTATAACACATGGAAAAATGCAAAAAAAAAAAAAATGCTACCATATGGGCAAACAAAACTCCAGTATATAAGATTTGCTCTCTGCTAGAGAGTGAAATAGCCTGGTAGAGTTCTGATTATGAATTATGACATAATGCTCCCATGTGGTACATTATCACAGAATCACAGTAATAAGCTGACTGGACAAAAATGGTGTTTAATGGTAGTAATTTCAGTCTCCTGCAAATGGCGCTGCATGAGCATGATCGGGCCACAAGTACCTGCGGGGTGTGAGACAGGATTCATAGATTAAGAAGAGGTAGTACAGTGGAGTGAATGCCCTATAGCACAGCAACATGTATGCTGCTACATGCTATCATGAGCTAACCATGATATACTATATATACTACACAAGTCAAACGTTTAGACACACCCAACTAAATGGATGTTTTTGGTTATCTTAGAGACTCTACAGGCTTACACTAAACAATAAACATGATATACCACAAATACTCTTGATGTATCACAATATTATATTTTTGCGATGTTGCCACCTCTAATATATATTTTGTTGCACAAAACACTTGCATCTCTCTTTTTTTTCACAGTTTAAAAGCTCTAGCTCCCCTTTCAATTTACTGAATATTCATGATGGACAGACCAATAGAATTGATCCAAAATTGCTTAGAAAAAAATCTTGTTGTATTAACCTCCACTGGAAGTTAAGAAAGCTATTTTATCTACTGTAAAGTTGCTGTTTTGGAGGTTTTTAAGGTGACTGCATAATTCCATGAGTGCTATTTTATAGTTTGATGTCTTCACTGTTATTCTAAAGTAAAGCATTAAGGCAAAATTAAGCAAACCTTCTATTAGTAGCCATGTCTAAGCTTTTGGTAACGTATACTATATTCTATAATACGTTGTTATAAATTGTAATATACTTATCATATAACAAAACAAGTGATTTCAGTGTTCAGGTACTGGCACCTCGAAAGGTTACCTCTAGTACTTGGGTACCTGTGCACGTTGCTTGTCTGTAGCAGTCTGTAGATCTATATATACTACAACATTGGTGAAACAAACATGGTTGTAAAAGTGAGTGGATATGTTTTCATCAGGATATATGTTTAAAGGGCACGGCCATAAAACTGAACTATTGTAAATTGATGAGCAGCGTGGTTTTAATTAGGTGATATGTCGAGACACAATAGATGCATTTCAGGCCCAAAATAAACCCATAATATGAGGTACTGAAATATTAATGGGCAGAATTTACTCATTACTTTGGCGGGATGAATCCAACAGCTGCCGTTTTAGGAAGATAGAGTGCAGAGCTCAGATCATTATGCTGTTCAGCAAGGTGTTGTTTTATCTGATGAAGGTGTGTTAGAGCCACTGAATCAATGTTTGCATGGTAGGGAAGATGAACAGCAAACCAAACACTCATATGTTCCTGCTGTCTTGCTGTTTAGAGCTACTCAGTAATATCATGTCTGTCAACTGACATACATCATAGAACACGTGTACATTTACAAAACATTAAATATCTTTGCACTGTTTTGGATCCACAAATCACTTTGTTTTTTATTTGCATTTCATCTTTCCGCTACTCTATTCGTATTATAGTTCTGTAGGTTAGACATTAAAAGTTCAGCTGGGATGAATGCTTTTTCTGTACATCACAGAAACTTAACCAAGCAGAGAACACAGCCAGTATCTCATATTGGACTATATCAGCTGAAAAGTCTAAATAGCTCCTCTAAAACTCTTGTTATTCTCATGAGTGAAGTTTGAATACTTGGTTACCCTGTAGGACAAAATAGGAAAGCTGAGGGGGCACAATATTCCTGTATGTATTTATTCCCAACTACGCCTGTCTCAGTTACAAATAGAATTCTGTTTGCTTTGGATCACCGTGTAAAATACCACTAGGCCTTTGGGGGGTCCCCTGTTGGCTGGCTTCTCCATCATTTACTGGCTGCTAACTCATTTGGCATAGCAGCATTAATGCCAGCTTCACTTACAACATAATGTTTGGTTTTACGGTTCTTTGGAACATGCTCTATTCTCGTTTGGTCTAGTTTCTTCCACACATGAACCGAGGTCTTCTTTTGTCTTGGGTTTGAGAAATTACTAACAGTTCACATTTTCCTCCAATCTTTTGGAAAGTTTCACAAGTTTTCAGATGTCAAAACATGCCGTGGCATACAGTTAAGTTTTTCAGAGGTATCCTGGACGTAATAACATATGCTAGGCTAAGAAGGACAACTGCGTGAACCAGTTTGCTACAGCACCACACTGTGGCAGTCTAATGCCGCAGATGGTTAAAGAAGCTCACTGATTGTGG
Organism: Semaprochilodus insignis; assembly: GCA_034552555.1. NCBI lineage: Eukaryota > Metazoa > Chordata > Actinopteri > Characiformes > Prochilodontidae > Semaprochilodus > Semaprochilodus insignis. The sequence goes on from CM067497.1 coordinate 10,065,368, forward strand.
GTGAAGCAGCGGAATAATGAGATTTCACTATTTTCCCCCAACAAACAGCATAACCCCCCATCCCTAATGCTTTTCAGATATTCAGGTGGTTTGGGGGGAGTCAGGTGGTATTAAGGGAGTCAGTAATCTATACTGGAAAACAGTTGCAAAGTAAGTTTACAGAGGTCAACAGTGACACAAATTACCATGTGAGAGTACTTACATAGAGTTTCATGTGTGAAATTTATTCATCCCACTCCGCAGTGTGAAAAGGTTGCCAAATATCACTGAAATGAAGGCGATTTCTTAAAAAAATGACTCAACTTTCAGATAAGTAGCCTCCAGCTACTGTGACCAGTAAAGTTAATGGTAGCCAGTGACACTACCAAAGCAAAAAACATGACAGCTAGCTTTCCCACAACACATAAAGGAGTTTGCCTATCAATGAGACTAAATGAGACATCCTTCTGCTACATGCTATGTTTGTGTGAAACACTGCCATCATGCCTTTTCCTGTTAGTGCTGATACGGGGGAGGGGGTATATATATGTTGATATATATGTTATAAAAACAATAAGCCACTTGAAGCAATTTGTAGCAGTGATTTTATCACAATTAAGGGAGTTTTACTCTGCTTTGTATCATGCCTAATAACACCCCTTACCTGAAAAAATCATAGTAACACACTGCTTCTTAACACACTGATTATTGTATACATTATATATATATATATATATATATATATATATATATATATATATATATATATATATATATATAT
>CM067497.1:10066464-10105476 GCA_034552555.1 Semaprochilodus insignis
TATATATATATATATATATATATATATATATATATATATATATATATATATATATATATATATATATTACAGTGCCTTAGAGCAGGCAAGGTCTCTAGTACGTACACTCTCTGAACATTATTTTAAGTATATCCACCTGGTGTCTACACTCATTGTCTTTTTTTATCAGCTCCACTTATCATATAGATGGACTTTGTAATTTTACTCTTATAGCCTGTAGTCCAACTGTTTCTTTGCTTCGTTGCATAATTTGTAATCCCAGTTTTGCTTATTGGCTTTTTTATTATTGGTCAGGACCCCCACAGGACCACCACAGAGCAGGTATTATTTGCATAGTGGTTGATGCTCAGCACAGCAGTGACACTGACGTGGGACACTCACGTTGTTACCCTGCGTTGTGCTGGTATGAGTGGATCAGACACAGCAGTGCTGCTGGAGTTAGTTTTTCCATCCTATTAGACACTCCTACCTTGTTGTCAAAGACAGTTTGTGTTTGTCATCCTCTTGTCCTTCATCAGTAATCACAGGATGCTGCGCACAGAATGCTGTTGGCTAGCCTTTTGGCTGGTGGACTGTTCTCAGTCCTGCAGTGACTCCAGCAGCCCTGCAGTGTCTGATCCACTCATACCAGCCCAGCACATCATTACCACGCCAGTCCAGCAACTACAGTGCTGAGAAAGATCCACCATCCAAATAACACACTGCTCTGAGGTGGTCCTTTAGGGGTCCTGACCACTTAAGAACAGGGTGAAAGAGCATTAACAAAGTATACCGAGAATCAGATGGACTATAGTCTGCAGTTCCAGAACTACAAGGTGCACCTATATGGTAAGTGAAGCTGTCAAACAAATTCAAGCAAAGTCAAACAAATGCTTTTCTAATATTGTAGCAAATTAATGTAACAGTTCAGAAAATCAAAAGCATACAAATTTCCTTTCAAATCAACCTCTACTCTGTTCCGTTTTTCACAGCATACCGTAATCGTCATTAACATCATTAAATGTTTGCTTTAATATTGTTCTGCAGAGCCATATTTCAGTCCCCTTGTACTGTACAGACACTTTAATAGCTCAGCATATGCTCTCAGTGTTTGGCTAGCAAGGCAGAGCAGAGCAAATCCATCAGCTGATGTACTGCACACAGAGGTGGAGTGTTTTGATAAAAATGCTGCTCATGTCTAGCTGGGATGCAGATTATAATAATATTGCCAGGTTTCTGATGAGGAATTTCCCACATGGAAAATGTAAAACAAGTATTTTGCATGAACAAAAAGAAAAGCACCTTTTAAACAAATGTTCTTCACAGACAAATCAACATGAGGTAATAGAAAGAATAAAGTTTTAATATAAAATAATAAAGACACTAAAAAAATAAGCATTAGTATAGTACTCAGTATTTACTGTGTAAACTTTTTAAAGGTGAATATGTTTAAAACATTCTTGATTTACATTGTAAGTTAATGTAAAGAGGTTTGATTCTAAGTAAGGATCATATATATTGGCCCATTCGTCATTAAATGTGAAGAGCAGCTGGATTTGTCAAACTATGTCAGCAATTTACATAACAACAAAAGAAATATGAAAAGTAATATGAAACCTACAGCCAGAAACAATGCAATTAAAATAAATAAATGGCGCTGCAGCTGATAAATGAAAGTACAGACCGCATTTCTGGAAAAGTTGGGACATGCAATAAAAACAAGACTCAGTGATTTGTTGATTCTCTTGAACCCCTTATTCAAATGATGAAAGTACAAAGACAAATGACTTTTGACACATTAGCTGACCGGCTTGATTGCATGTTGCAAATATAAACCCATTTAGAATTTGATGCCTGCAACACATTAAAAAAAACGTATGGGGACGGAGGTAAAATAAGAGTTAAAGGGTTATAGAATGTTTATGTTACACCTCCACAATAAGCAGGTGAATTGGTAATAGGTGCAGGTCTCATGACTGGGAATTGTCAAATAACTTCAAATTGTCAACTAAATCTCAGTCTGTGTTGGGCAAGGCTGGAAACCACTGGTGAACGTATGTGATCTCTGAGCCTTAAGTAGCATTACGGTTTCTTAGCCTTACATAAGAAACCGTAATGCTACTACTCCACTGCTGGATCAATATATGCAACCTAAAGCTCTGTTACCCAAACATCAATTCTATCCAGAAGCACTGCTGAGTTCTTTGGGCCTGAGCTAATATCAGAGGGTCCGAAAGACAGTAGAAAATTGTGCTGTGGTTATATGAGTAAAAGTTTCATGTAGATTTTGCAAAAAACTAACATTGCGTTCTCTGAAAGAGATCATCCAGAGTTTTAGAATTTAAAAGGTGTAAAAGCCAATATCTGTCATGGGGGGCATCAGTGCCCACAGCATGGGTGACTTGCGTGTGTGTAAAGGCACCACTGATGCAGAGACATGTATTAGGATTTGACAGAGAGATGTGCTGCCATCAAGATGACATATATGTAAAGTCCATGGATTTTTTCAGTAAGACAAAGCCAGGCCTGATTCTGCACGTGCTACATATATATATATATAGCTTTGTCTCCTATCTGTCTCCTATTCACATCTTAAAAGGAGGAACAACAATGACCACGGACTGTTGATACTGTTTTGTATTAAGTAAGAATGGCCAAAAATTCCTCTGTCTCCACTTTTATTAATTGTGTTAATACAGGAATCTAACTCTAAATTTGTTTATGTTTGACATACACTATTAAGTTGGTAAGAGAAAACATTGGAAATACACTCATTGTGAAAAAATCAGTTGCACCCAGAAAGTGTCAGATTGCAAAGCTATTGGGAATGAAAATAAAGGATACCAGGAACAATAAATTATGATAAATTTAGACTGATACGGCCAATATTTATTGAGCTACACATACAGAAGTAGTGTCTCTCAGTATGGCCTCAGGCCACCATGTTTTCTAACGCAGCATGCCAGATGTCTTGGGATGGAGTTGTAGAGGTTCCTAATGATGTCCTGCGATAATCCATCCCATGCATCTTGAATATTCTCACACAGTTCCTGCAGATTTTGTGGTAGGAGTGGAGGTGGAGTGACACCAGGCCTTCTAGACGAATCCTTTTGGATTCGTATCCACTAAGACAAAAGTGGGACTTGTCACTGAAGATGACCCCTCCATACAGAGTCACTCCATAACAGTGTGGCATGACACCATTGCAGTCTTTGGTGATGCTTAGGCGGTGTTACACAACATCGTACAGTCATCTGCCGATGATGCTGGCACTTACAAGATGACTCATAGAAGGCATCACTGCCTGTTAAAAGAGCTGGGTAACTCTGTGTATGTCGGACAATTCGGCGGTTCTTTTTCTCCATGGTTTGTATAGGTTCTCCCAGGTCCTTCATGTCGCTGGTGTGTGCTCCCTTCTATCCACTGCTGGCAACAGCATGCTGTGGTACTATCCGCATGACCAATATGGCACGCAATATGTCTATAAGACCATCCCGCTTCCCTAAGCCCTACATTGCGACCTCTCTCGAATGCTTCCAACTGCTTGAATTGCTTTTGCACTCTTCTCTAAGGCATACTTCACTTGCACATGATGCTACCAACACAAGAGCATGGTCAGGCACAGCGAAAAGGCCCGTCCTTACTTACGTCAGATGTGCGGCCAAGCATGAAACTTGAATCATTTGCATGTCTCATGATGTCAAACCTACCCACCAAGTTTAATTTCTGTTGGGTGATTCCTTCTGGGTGCAACTATTTTTTTTTAATGAGTGTATTTTCTTTGTACTTTTGTCCACTTAAATAAAGTGCTGATATTTGTTGCGTATATTGTGGTCAGTGTTTCACAATACTTTAAGAAGTCACAAATATAATACACAATATTTTTTTCTGATGTCTGCATTTAAAAAAAAATACAATCACAACTACATGATCAAACATGATTGGCTAAAGATGTTCTAGCACAAAAACAACATACATTATTAATATTATTAATTTTGACTTAAGATTGACATGTTTCATGTTTACCTTTTAGCATTGTTTAATGTCCATAAGGGTAATGTGTAGCCCATCATTAATAGCTTACGTGCTCAGGTTACATTGGCCACACAAACTAGGGGCTTAACTGTGTTCTTGTTTGCCTTGAGCCTTAATCACTATGACAGCAACTCCTACAGTCTTTGTAGCTAAAATTACACTACATATTATAGTAATTAAATGGACTAAAATTAGACAAAAATGTTTTTAGTTTCTGTCAACTGAATATGCATTTTGGTCAAAAGACTAATTTAAAACTAAATTTAAATCAGTTGCCAAAATGAACACAGGACATCTTTTAAGTGGGAACAGAGGATGATTTGTAATCAGTATTATACAGACTGGTCTGCACTAAATCCAAACAATCGGGATAAGTGATGCTGTTGTTGTGATGAAACAAACAGTTGGAAAGTGTTTTTTGAATCTCCCAGAATATGCAGAATATGCTCAGAACAGCATATAACATAGTTTATCACTATAACAATGATATGGTTGTATTAGTGGCAGGACCAGAAATGGCATATAAATGTGAGTTCAACCCAAATCTGTCAAAACAGCCCATACAAATAAGTGCATTCCAGTAAATAATGTATCTATTTGTTTGCGTTTTGGAAAAGAACCTCCGCTAAAGCTGCCTTCAGAGTCCAGCTTGGTATGATGTAAGCCTGTTAGTAAGAAATGATGTAGAATGCTAATATTTTGTGTACTAGCTTCCCGAACTCAAGCTATTAAGATTAGTACACATCATATACTGTGTAGTATTAATATGTAGCACACAATTGAGAGGCAGCCCTAAACAGACCCAGACCTCTTGACTTAGTGGCGCTACTTCTTTTGGTTTCGACAACAACAACAACAACAAAAACTTTTAGTTTACTAAAAAGTGCTACTTTAAAAAAATGCTAAAGTCTTCTTAAACTTGGAATCAGTTTTTGCTGTATAATAAAGACCAAGTTTAATCTGCACTGCAGTTTGTTTGAGGGAACTCCTCCTAAATGACAGCAGAATATCCTCTCCTGCATCAGAATCAGACCGACTGATGCATACACAAATGCAGCGGCGTGTTAGATTGATGAGAAGAGTGCATTAGGAGCGCATTAAGCACGGCAATGTCAATCAAAAGTGCACTTCACTACGTGCGGATCTGAAGGGAATTACCTTCAGTGCTCACTTTCTGCACAGAGTAATACATCACTTATTTATGACAGGCTAAAACGAACAGCGGCCCGAGAGATTTATAGAGGATACCTGCAGACGTGTCATTCAATTACTGCCTCCAGGATTCATTCAGCAGCGCAGAATGACCTCAGAACTGCAGGCAGTTTCTCTACAATTTTAGTAAACATGACATGAATGCATACTGACAAGGGCTTTTCCCTTCATATGTAAGATGATAAAGTTATTAAAACTTATCCTTATTCCATTTCCTCTAAGGTGTTTGTAATATTTGTCTTAGTTAATATCCTAAAATAAAGGTCTGTGTGCATTTTGAATTTGTTTGATGAGGTTAGAAGCTAGTTAACTCATATGTGTATGACAGTTATCTGGGTGCTCAGAGGGTGGACCAACAGTGGCAAACAGTCAGGTGGTGTGCTGGCCTGATCAAGCCAATGGACTGATGTATGCTTACTATCTGGGTTATATCATGTTAAAATGTCACGATGAACGAACCAACAGAAATGGTATAAAATCTTTTTCCTATTAACTTCCATTCTGACTTAAAGCCATTGTACATGATCCTGGAAAAAGACTGTTGATATTTGAACTCAACAAAAAAACAAATACAGCCCTCCCTTCAGTGCTTCTTGAGAAACTCTGCCCACCAAATTCAGTTTGCCAAATCAAGATCTTCTTGGGCATAAAATCCTTATAACAGTAGTACGAACAATGATACAGCAGGTAAACTAGTGTTAGCAAGGTTGTGTGTTAATAAACTGTCACTTCATTTGCTAGTGTCACGCATCCCTCTGGCTCTGCACAGGCTCTAATGCCTCCATTTCTCAGAATACCTCTCGTGATCATGTGACCTCCTGCACACGGCCGGCAGCCTATCCCAGACCGGCCTCACCTGAATACTGACTGATTTCACCTGTGGTATTGCCTATATAAGCTGCTTGGTTTGTTTGGTCTTTGCAAAGCAATGAGCTTCTGAGGTCTCTCATTGTGGTTTCATGCCTTTCAGTGCCCCATAAAGCTGAAATTAGCTTATCATTTTCCCCATTCCACCTTACATGCCGTAGCAGTTACATTCTAGGACCAGCACCATTTAAATTTACAGCCTGTTTTTTTCCTCCATCTACCCGCCATTTCTACAGCGATTGAGTAGGAGTTTCTTGGTCTTCCTCTCTAACAGATGAAAGTCTTTCGCTCATTGTGACCTGTAGAGTAAGTTGAGTGATGAAAGGCTTCTGTGAGCTCCAGAGAAGTACTTTCAGAGGTCAATATCACAGGTCACACGTGCACTCGACCGTGAGACTCTTTTCAGTTTTCACTATGAACAGCTTCAGTGCAGCATTTCATCACAGCAGAATAGACCCTTAGACACTGACAATAACTCTAACCCTAAACCTAACACTCACTCTAACCCTAACCTTCATCCTAAACCTAACACTCACCCTACCTCTAAACTTGAAATTAACACTCACTCTAACCCTAACCTTCAACCTAAACTTAGCACTCACTCTAACTCTAAACTTAAACCTAACACTCACTGTAACCCTAAGCTTAAACCTAAACCTAGCACTTACTCTTAGCCTAACCTTCAACCTAAACCTAGCACTCACTCGAATTCTAAACTTAAACCTAACACTCACTGTAACCCTAACCTTGAACCTAAACCTAGCCCTCACTCTAATGCTAACCTTTGACCTTACTCATCCTAACCCTAATCTTCAACCTAAACCTAACACTCACTCTAACCCTAAACCTAAACCCTAAGCCTAACACCCTATCTTTACTTAAACCTTTACTTATACCTTAAATATAAATACTCTAAACTAACACTCACTCTAAACCTAACCTTCAACCTAAACCTAACACTCACTCTAACCCTAACTTTAAACCTAACACTCACTCTAACTCTAATCCTAACCCTAAACCCTAAGCCTAACACTCTATCTTTACTTACACCTTTACTTATACCTTAAACATAAATCTAAGTCTAAGTATAACCTTAACCCCAAACCTTAAACCTATCCCTTAATCTAACCTTAAACCTAAGCATAAACTTCACATCTTAAACTCAACTCCCTCTCTAACCCTAACCTAAGATGTTCATGAAAATGTGTTGGCTTTATGTTTCAGATGCTCTCTTGCATTAAAGCTGAGTTCTGAAATATTACTCACTGGTTGACTCACTGAGTTTGTAGAGGCTGTAAGCCACCAAATAGCTAATGAGCACATCTCCACCTGGTGGAGTTCAATAAAACAACACATGCTGAGGTTACTTATGCAGACAGATCAAGACGTGCAGTGGAGAGTTGAGGGTACAGCACTGTTTTTGTTAAAAGAGTTAAAACTACAACGTTCTATTCAAGCCCCTGCAGGAAGTGGGGAGCACAAGGGGAGAATGAGGAATAACAATAACAAGTAAACAAAGAACAACAAAGCAGAAAATGTAGAGAGAGAAAAAAATACATTAGTAAAATACAAAGACAGAACGCAAATATTTAAAGACTGAAGAATTTCAAATCATACACACAATCCACTAGTAATACTTTCTCCAGTGTCCTCACTTTAAAGGGAAAATCCACCAAGTATTTAAAATTTCTGTGTAGTTATTAAATGGTTAAAGGGGAACCCCACCGAATTTCCAGACATACCACAAATTAAATGGTTAAGATGTAAAAAAAAGTCATTCAGAGCGGTTTGGTGTGAAATGCATCATTCTAGAAAAAGTCAGTCGAGTCAGAATTGCTCACAGTGGTGGTAATAAGAACCATTCTCACTCACTCACTGACTCACACTCTAAACCGCATTATCCTTCTGGTCACATTGTGGTGCTAGAGCCCATCCCAGCGGTCACTGGGCAGAAAGCAGAAAACACCCTGGAAAGGCCTTCAGTCCAGCACTGGGCAGATACACAGACATATGCATTCACACTCGCGCATTCACACCTGGGGGCAATTTAGCATTTCCAATTCACCTGGCAGCACGTCTTTGGACGGTAGAAGCACCCGGAGGAAACCCACGCAGACACGGGAGAATATGCAAACTCCACACAGAAAGGACCGTGGACATCCTGGCCGGGAATCAAACCCTTCTTGCTGTGAGGAGACAGAGCTGGCCAGTGTGCCAGAGTGCTGCCCGTAAAAAGAACATTTTCAGACATCTGAAAAGCTCCCACACAGAAAGTTATTATATGAAATGGTGAGATATGTTGCCTGATGTCTAATGCATTGTTTTATGATAGTTCTGTAATAGAGTATTGGCTTAAGGTTCATCTTTATCTGTTTATTTTAATCCATTCGTGGTGGCGGAGAACATGCAGGGTGTTGTAAAGCAATATCATTTATAGTTTCAGACAGTAATTTTTTTTGTTTTTGACTACCCCTGGTTTCTATCATCGTCACTGCAGTAGGTGAGTTAGCAAGTTTCTATAAAAGCTAATAATAAAAATCAATAATTGTTCAAATCTGTGGTGTTGAATTAAACTTATTTTACAATCTGCTTTCCTTGATTTTGCTCTGATCTTACCATGTCGTTCCACATTCTAGTCAGCTCTGCAAAATGTGTAACATAGACTACACAGATGAACCAAAATCAAGAAAAAGGAAAATTCAATCAGTAGTGCAGAGCCAGCCCAGCCCAACCAGCTCTAACTGTAATGACATCACGTTCCTAAGCCCAGTTAACATGACTGTGGGATACTCTACACACTTTTGCTGAAACATATAATGAAGAACTCTGAAATTTACAGGGTCCGAGCACGTACTAAAATGATGAAGGACAACGAGGGAGAAGAAGAAAACCTGGCATGAAGATGCAGCTAGATTTACGACCCCCGGTTTGCTGAAACAAATCCATAAATATCAGTGAGGGGCTGTTTGGGAATAAATAACCCTAAAAACACGCGCTTCAGCACACTGTAAAAACAGCTAAAAAGTTTAATCATGTCCTTGTCAGGACAAAAGACTCCGGGTCGACGCTCGCAGAGTTAAAAGCCAAGGCAGAATGTTTATTAAACAAGGGAGTGAACAAACTAAGCAGCAATGCAGAATCAGCAAAGAGGGTAGGGCTAGAAACGAAGTCAGGGACAGGCAAAGGTCGAAACCGGAAAGAGGCAGTCAGCGGGGGCAACCAAGTTAGAAGGGTAAGGCTAAAGGGAGAGAGAACCAGATAAAGTACAATCAGCCGATAAGGGGACAAAGCCAAAAGGGTAGTCGAAAACGGAAAGAAGATCAAAACCAGAAAGAGATAAAAATCTGAATGAACGCTCAGGATTGCTAACAGAGTTGGCAAAGCTTCGCGAAGATCCTGTGAAAACGCGGGGATTAAATACACACAGTAAAGACAGGTGACTAAAACTCAGGTGACCGCGAACGAACGGGCGCGTCCGCTTGAGAGCACGTGGGTGTGATGTCATCGAGCGTCGCCCTCTGGGAAGTGGAGTTCGGAGGGGCGAGAGGAACGGGGAAACCCGGAAGCGTGACAGTCCTCCATTTTTATTTTGGGGATATTTACGGTTCTGATAACGTGCACGGCAGAGAAGTCCCTGCTTTATTGCTGCTCAATAAACATAAATCCTCATCAAATTTAACAAAGAGAATTTCATCAAACCTGGACGATCTATTCTGGTAGTAAAGGAGCAGAAGTGGGATTAATTTGGAATTGTTATTTCTAATTTACCCAGTTTACTCCTAATGTAGTCTTGCTTATGCAGGCTGTCTTTTGGCCTTATGATGTGATTTTATTTTACATACTGTACATTTCCTCTGTACATTTTCCCCTTACATACTGTATGTCTTCCCAGTGGTAATGTCAGCAGTGTGTAATCCTGTAACTGGCCTTTCACTCATTGAATTTCACTCATAAGCGCTGTGCTGTCTTCCCTGCAATCATGATTTCAGGTCATGTTGAATAAGGTAGAATAAAAAGTGTTGTGGCAGCTGGAGGGGAAGCTGCTGCTAGACCCGCAGGCCAGGTGTGTAAAGCTCCTCCCATTATTACAGACAGCTGGGACTGATTTTGGGAGGAGCCAGTTATTTAAAAATTTTAAAAAACGAATATAACAATATGATGAATATCTTTTTTTTTTTTTTCATTTGATAAAGTGCACTGCTCCTATATATATAATAGTCCTATTTTGTACATGTTCAAATAATATTCCTATTATAAAAACATTATAACATCTTCAAATTCTGCTTTTAATACTTCTATCAATAAAAAATATTGATTTTCTTATTCTCCATTTCAGGTATATTATAATTACGGTAATATTTTAATTTATGAATGAAGTTTAACATGTGGTCATTTATTTTACACAATTAAAACATTATGTAATCTTTTTTAGTTTTTAGTTCCTATTTTTCTTGATCTCAGGAATTCACTTTGCATGTAAAAATGAAAAATTCCACTAGCAAATATTCAATTTCAAATAGCAAGAAATTGATTTTGATTAGTAAAACTCACATGTGTATATTCAGTTTCTTTGTATAAAAAAATATTTGCACATTGTATATTTTATATGCTATATATAATCTACATATAGTTATATATTCTAAATATAGCTTAGCCGCTAAAATCAATTTAAATATATGAATAGAATCTAAACCTCTTAAATTACAGTTCACTTAGCTGGTTAACAAGTTAAACTTACTTTCAGTATAGAGGAGAGCGGTTTGATAAACTGGAGAAAGAAGAGGCTGTGTTAAAAGTTTGGACTTTGAAAGCAACGTCTTTCTCTATAACACTTAAATTTGCATTTCTTATGGCAATTAATGGCAGTTTAAAATCCTGCTCACGTAAGTGTTCCCACTCTTCATGCACTCTTACAACAGCAGTTTTCTTGTGATTTTCAGTCCAAACACATGAAAACATGTCTTAAATGTATTGCTTAATCAGCTGAACATGCATCATTTGTTGATTATATGCAAACATGCATGGAAAAGTGAAAAAGTATTGTGCAGTGTTATGTGTCTCTGTCGCCACACTTACACGACAAGAAAAAGGTGGCCATGGCTCACATTGTGCAAGCACTAAAGCGTGCCAGTAATCCATGTTTATGATTGAACCAACATGTTACATCACACTAAATCTGGCACTGTGCTATGTAGCCCTTCTATTTTGTGAAACTTCATGTTGCCTGCGTTCCTAAAGACAGTTCTCTTATTACACAGCTAACAGCTTCCCACTTACAGCAGCCAAGCGGATGTTAGCACATCATTATCCAACGCTGAACAGTAAAAAGCACTACAAACTTCATGCTCAGGCAGTGTGTGTTGTACCGAACAGGTTGACCTGTGTGTGTGGGTGTACGTGGGCCGCAGTTCCAGCCTGCTCTCCGTTTGACCTTGCAGCAAAAAAACATGCAATAATTAATTTACTGCTTATCTCCGTTTCCACACATTGTGCTGGATTTAAAATCTGCTTTCTTCATTATTTTCGTTCTGTCTCTCCTTAATAGCAACACACTGCCTTTGGCTTCTGATGCTGTTTATGACCTATTGATTTTTCCCTCTTCTTGTATCTCTGGCTGAGAACATCCAGATTGCGATTGCAATTTGTGATCTTATCTATTCTTTGTTTTCAGTGACTTTCTCTCCTCTTTCTCCTGGACATACAGTCACACACATCGCTCTTTAAATTCTAAAGTTCAGTCTCATATTTAATTCTTCTTGTTGAAATTATACTGATTTACTGAGAAGTTGCAGCTGGTTATGCTTTTGTGTGTTAGTCTTAGTGTTAGTGTTAGTATGTTTTAGTTTTAGATATACAGTACTGTGCAAAAGCTTCTGTCCCAGAGAAAGTTATAACAAGCAGCATTTATTGGCCTTGAAAATATATACAAACGGGAATACAATAATTAGTAATAAAATGCATATATTTTCATTTAAGCATTGTAGTTATGATCCAATAACTGGTTTTTCTCAGCAGTTCTTAAATTCAGTCAGGAGCTGCAGATGGAAATGAACAAATTCAAGTGATGGCTGGAATGCAGTAAGAAGTGAGGAACCAAACTGTTGTTCTTCTAACCTTAAAAAGACTCACTTTAAAAAGTGAATTCTTGCTATTTTTTCCTGAATTGATATTTGCTTATATTTGTCTAATTGTCTAATAATATTTGGTATTTTAACAATAAAATTATTGTTGTCCAGATAAATGGTTTTAACTATTTTGGGATCTCAGGGGTGGGTAACCAGGAGAGTCAGGAGAACTTGCACAAGAACACTTAAACTATGAATGTTACATCCAAGCAACATAGAAGATGAACTAGGCAACAGTCTAGAGGCAATCACACTTGTACGAGAGCAGAAAATTGTACAAAAATGTAAAGTATTTTGTCACCCACAAGGAACTTGATCTCAGAGGTGGATACTCCACAAAGCTGGATTTCTCAGTTGGCCAGATAATTGATCCCAAAGTTCAGCCTGTTCGATAGGAAAGGAGCTGAGAAATCCTGCTTTGTGGAATACCCCTAGCTTTCTGATTGCGTGTTAGTTTTTAATATGTTAGGGAGGGAGTGCTGAAATATGTAGGGTGAGGACCACAGTGCTGTTTGTCTGGTGTAATGACATTGCGGTAAGTTTATTACCCTGACTCATGAAGACCTGGAATTTTCCCATTATCTGATTGCTGAAGTGCATGTAAACTTGAGTTCAACTAAATGAGTTTGACTAAATCAACTTTTCAGCTTCAGTTATCAGAATATTATGTGCATGTAACTAACACAGCAGCAGCATTCTGTTCCTAAGTTTGTGTAAATCCATCCAGAATTTAGATGTCGTTCAGCTTTTTCTTTACGTCCCAACACTTGTCACTGCAGGGAGGCCTGAGAGAATGAGATCAGCAGCCCGGTAAGATGAGGAGAGCCTGTCAAGGACACTCTGCTGATCTAGATATTCTAGATACTGGTTAATTTAGTTCAAGGTGCTTCATAGGCTTTTCTTCACAAAATTAATTTTAAGAGAAAACTATCAGCAGGGAACCCTCAGAGCCTTCAAGGCATTCAGAGAATAATCAAATATTTCTAGAATAGAATAGAATAGAATAGAATAGAATCCTTTTATTGTCAGAGTACTTGCATACAATAAAATTTAGCATGACACTCTCCAAGAAGAAACAATAAACAATAAAAAGAGCAGTAATATACAATATAGATAATTAAGATATTTACATATGGAAAGTGTACTCAATGTGAGAATGCTTTGATTTAGAATAAAATTGAAGACATCAAACTATAAAATAGCACTTGTGGAATTATGCAGTCCACCTTAAAAACCTCCAAAATGGAGCTTTACAGGAGGATAAAACAGTTTTCTTAACATGGAACGGAGGTTGATATAACAAGATTCTTTTCTAAGCAATTTTGGACCACTTCTATTGGTCTATCCATCATGAATATTCACTAAACTGAAAGAGTAACTACAGCTTTTAAACTGTGCTACAAAAGAGACAAAAATGTTTTGCACAATAAAATATATATTAGAAGTGGCGATATGGCAAAAATATAATATTGTGATACATCAAGAGTATATGTGGTATATCAGGATATGTATTGTTCCAGACATCTCATCATTTGGAACTGTTAAGTGTAAGCCTGTAGAGTCTTTAATAGAACAGAAAACATTAATTTAGTTTTCTGTTATATTTATAATTAAGGGTGTGTCTAAACCTTTGACTGGTAGTATATATGTCTATAATTCTAGTTTATTTTTATCTAGTAAAATCATCATGTATTAATTCTTAAGGCACCCAGCAAGAATTGTCCAATCAGGATTGTTTTCTTTGTGTTCAGGTAGATACACCTAAGTGAGCTCTTCCATTGGTTAGGATTTAGGAACTGTCTTATAAGTGAGATTAACTACCTGTTATGTTAATTACATCATTGGGAAGTGACAGAGGAATCAACTTTTGATTTATTACATTGGTTGGGTGAAAAAAACTTGGAGTTTCTAGATATGTTACTGACTATTAATATAATCCACAGTCTAAGCAGGTTTCAGTCAGCTAGAAACGGGAAAACAGCGGTGGCAGCTCTATGCCAGGACCATTTACTGAAAGAGACACTATAGGACGGATACATACAAGCTCAACCACATGTTAATGTCTCTTACAAGCTACCAGAGGTACAGCCAAAGGAGTGGACAGAGTGGCACTGGTTACTGCTGAAATTTGATTGGCCACACTGGGTGCCACCTTGAATTTTCTGTCATATACATGGATGATTAGAACGTTTCCCCATACTGAATCAGAAGAAAGTAATTCAGTGCTGAGCCAGACATCAGCAGGAAGAAGCGAAAGTGAGTTTTGATATGTCTGAGTGTATCTGCTAGTTCTCTGAGTGCTCCTTAAATTTTTGAGTCCTTAATGACCAAAACGTGATATGATGAAGGAAGGTTTTAGTGAATTATCACTCTCCTAAGTGTTTTAAGAACCTGGACCCAAAATTGCAGAGGTTTTCCCTGGGGTTCTTTTTTGGGTTAAGGGAGGTGGTGGGGGTCCCAGAGCTTGTATAAAATTGTCCAACTGAAAATAAAATTTACTGTAAATTTAAAAAGTCCCAGTGTTAACTGCTTAACTGTTTATTTCATGTTTGATTTAAATACGAACTGCAGGTGCAAATTCAAATACGGGAAATTTAGCTTTGCACTGTTCACCTGCTAGCATTGCATTTCACGGTGTACGTCATTGCCGTTTCCCCACGTATTTCTGGTTAAGTGTCCGATCATTGGCCAGCTAGGTTAACAACCACTCTGATCTAATTAGATTAGCCTGCTGCTAAATAATGCTGTTGATTAGACTGTGTATCTGGATGACCTACACACCTTCTCCCAGTGATAAAACACTAACACACCAACCAACTCCTTTAAATTGGCAGCATACTCCTACAATGTGGGCTTAAGGCACAGATTAAAGACGTTCTCTGCTCATCGCTACCAGTTTTACCTCGTCAGGATCATTATGAAAGAGCTTCCCATGGATAAGCCCCATTATAACTGAAGAGGAAGAGAAACAGATGTCAATTCTGCCTGTGAAGTGCTGACGCAGACATTTGGTGAAGGATGTTGCTAAGAAATCGGATCTGACATTGGGAACAGTACCTGTAAGAACAGTCTGATATTGATTGTATCCTCTCCACAAATTCTGGCTGTTGCATTCTGGTCAGGGGAGGGATAAACAGTGCCCTCCTCAGGTCAGTCCTGCCCTAGCTACTGCTTCAGAGGATAATTAGTTGAGCGTATAAACAGAAAGATTAAAAACAGCAATTGTGAAATAATCAGAGGACGTATCGCACGGGTTTAAACTTCTAAACAAACATTTAATTAAACATTGGTGGAATGTACTCTCCCTAATTAAACTGTATCAGGTTAATTACCTCTACTCCTGGCAGTGTAATTAAGAAGAGAGATCAAGATGTTCCTTCAGGTATGGATTACATGCGGGGGTATGGTTGCAATTACAGCGGGTATACGCACAGATCCACCGAGACTGACTTAAGGCAGGGTTTTTTACACACTCGCTATCTTCCTGGGCTATTGAGAATAAAGCCACTGTATGATTGGGGTTTTTTTTTCTACAGATTAACTTACTGCGCTGCCTCAGATGGCTGTATTAGCACTTTATCTCTGCAGCACAATGTAAAGCTCAGGTCACACCACTCTACACGTCTCAGGTCATTCAGATGGAGTTTGGATGAGAGTTAATGAAAAACAGAACCGATAACGGGAACGGGGA
Source organism: Semaprochilodus insignis (assembly GCA_034552555.1). Taxonomy (NCBI): domain Eukaryota; kingdom Metazoa; phylum Chordata; class Actinopteri; order Characiformes; family Prochilodontidae; genus Semaprochilodus; species Semaprochilodus insignis. The sequence continues at coordinate 10,082,374 of CM067497.1, forward strand.
TCAGGACCTGAGGCCACCTTCAGCCCGAACATCAATTTCTGACCCACATACACATGGAGGCCCTGATGTACTGAGCCTGTTTGTGTCAGTTTCAGAAGCAATTTGGGTGCATTCTGCCTCTGTGTTCTGTCCGAAACTGGTGCACAGGTCTAAGGGTGCAGCTTGTGGTCCACATGCATAGTCATATGCAAATTGAGCGTCTTTCTCCTCATGTAAATTAATTTGAGGGAGGGCTGTAAAAAATGGAGGAGGATTGTTTGAAAAGTGGATGGATATAGTACATGTGTGTTTCCTAAAGTTTGAGCAACGTTTGGCAGCCAATTTTGCATAAGTTTTCCTCTGGCTTTTAAAACCAGGCATACAATTACAGTCGAGTCTCAAAAGATATGCAGTTGACAGAATGTCCATTAATGGTGGCACAGAATGCGTTTATTCAATATTTTAAATAGTTCTCTGATGTCTACATGGAAGTTATGTGACTTTGGTCAGGGTGAAAAAATGTCCAGATGCAGTTTTACATGCCTATTTATAACCTCATGATTTGGACCTAGATTGAAAGAAGCTGTTTTGCCTGTGTTGCACTCATGAGTATTTTGATAAGTTCTAGTTGGCTGGTCTGATTATCTAAATGGAAATGGGCAGGAAAATAAAATGAACCTCAACACAGCGCAAAGTAAACTGAAGTTGTTAGCTCACTATGACACTGTCTGGCATCTGAACAAGCTGTAACATTTAAGATGGAACAGAACATTGGATTTAAAAGCTGACCAAAGGAATCGAACTTCAGCCTCATTTAAAGATGTACATCAACCATGCCCATTCAGAATTCCTTGAAAACACACCCCTTCACAGACTAGGATGGTAGCTAGCTGTCTCTGTGTATAATCTGCCACTGATCTTGATCTGCTCTTATCAGTTCTGCTGGACTGGAACTTGAGCTAGTTGATGTAAGTTTTGGGGGTGTCATTTTAGTGTATTAGAAACACCTTCCTTGTGCCACCCCATGGCCACTTTATTAGAAACACCTACTTTGTGTTTCCACTCACCGGCCACTTTTATGGAAACACCTACTTTGTGCATTCACTCATTGGCCACTTAATTAGACACCCCTACCTTGTGATTCCACTCAATGGCCACTTTATTAGAAACACCTACCTTGTGTACAGTCTCTAACTTTACAAAAGTAAGGCGGAGCTACATAGGGAGGGATTTCTGATAAATTGGCCAGAATGTGTATATAGTACGTTCTTGCAAGCATAAACAAGTCAAAGCTCTGAGTAGCGGTTACAGTAAATGAAAAAGGAGTTTGACCCATGAGTCTGACCGATGGCTCGGGCTCAGTCAGGCTTTAGTACTAGGGCAGTACAGTTTCTCTCTGAGTGCCAGCCAGTTGGGGTATTTTCTGGGTCACACGTTTCTTCTTGGAGTGCAGAGAGCAGCCCTTCAACACTGTGTGGGAGGCCATTGGAAAAGATGTGTTGTTGATTGGCTTCATGGGCTTTGGACGAAGACACCTGCTATCTCTCCCAGATTTACAGCAATTATGTAACAGTGAGACTCCACTGTCTAGGGGAAGTGGCTATGAATAACAGTGAGTGTAAACACAAATATATGCAGGTAAGTAAGAAAAATGAGCCTTCCTAACCTAGCAGACCAAAAGTACAAATACAGATGTGTGTAGAATTAGAGGAAAAAAAACAGAAGAAGTAAGTGGCATGTATAAAATGCTACCAAGCCACCAAGAATACAAGATCTAAGTGAAAGATGGTTCGTCATTCGGGCACAGCTGGAGTTTCACGAAGGCTTTGTTCAGACCGCAAGCAAATCAGATTTGCTTCTTACATCAGATCTGTTGAGATGACTATCTGCACTGTTATTTGCAAGTGATCAGATCGGATTTGTTTGTCACCAACCTATCTACATGGGTGCTTGTGGTAATGACATAGGATTCAGTAACTACATAGAAATCCATGCACTTGTGTTACTGCTGGATTTGACATTGTTGTTTATCTCATTGTAAGAGATGCCAAAACTTGGGGGTGGGCTGGCAGTCTGAACAAGACTAAAGACTAGTCAAGTGGCCCCCAGTGTTTCAATAGGAACAGTGACAGAGGGTTTCAGTCTAAGTTGATATCAAGTCATTTGGCCCAAAATTCACAATTGTTAGCAATGGTGGTGATGGGTGGTTATGAATACACTGCCTGCCAGTTGTCATTGTTTTATATACAGTATATATATATATATGTATTTATTTGTATGTTCATGATGCAGGTTGTGGTTCCTATCACCACCACTGCAAAGAAAAGTCTCTACAATCAATCATTTCATATCATACCACATGGAATTATCCAGAAAATGTGAAATGTCTATGGAATAGAGATTATCGATACTTGATATTGAAAAAGGAAATCCAAACTTTCACCCTTACAGTTTGTCTGGACTCGTTTCACGCATATGCATGTATGGGATTGCTCTGTAAGAAAATTTTTTGGCCTGTAGTTTATATCTCTGACCTTTTCCTCTGGTCTGTGGTCTAGAGGGTTCAGTTTCAGTGCAATAAAAACACACAGGGATCAGAGCATGCTCTGCCTTGTGTCGTGACAACGATCCCAACAGGTAAATAACCTGAGCTCAAGCAGGAGAAACATGAAACCACCTCAATCCCACACGTCCTGCCGCCTGACCTCACATACCCAGCCGGACAGGCTCGTATTAATGAGGAAACTGACCCCACTGATTTGCACTCCGGCTGAATTTTTCATGCTGTCTGAAATGCAGAAGAAGCGAAACTTCTGAGCCGCAACAGCAGCTGAATGCATGAATAAATAAATAAAATTAAAATCACCCAAGCAAAAAAAATAATAATTTAGGCAGGAGAGAAACTCAAGGGGGAGCTCAAAGCAAATCAGCTTAATACCTTTAAAAGCACTCTCTGAACTCACAGGAATGTGTGGTTACTCTTGGAAAGGGTTGATTGACGGCAAATGGACAAAATGCGGTCAGGAAAGACGAGAAGCTTTAACTTCACTGTTTACATTCTCTCATTAACCTCAAGCTTTAACAAGCCGCTTTAACAGCCTGCTTTTCTAATAACGCTTTCCCTGCCAGGAAAAACATCCACTTCATCCTGAAGCTTGGGCTCGTATGTTCTCTGAGGAAAAACTGATCAATCCATGTGGCTAAAAATTCTTAATCATTTAATTCATCAATTCTTTTTGTCACAATCAGCAGAAAAACAAGCAAATATAACTATTTGATACATACAGAACCCCTTAGAGCCTTCAAGGTATTAATTTTTTATTATATGTAACATTTATACATTTGTTCATAATTAAATTCAGATTTTCCATTGTTTTGTTAAATAATCTGTGGTTCTAGAATACACTTATAATAAGTGACAAAGACATACGTTTTATCTGTGTGGTTTCATCAGTTTGGAGAACGATTTCAAATGTGTACTCAGGAATGATTTCTGTGGATTAAATTGTTTTTATGTCTTTCTTATTTAGTAGAATATTCTTGCTTGTCCTGTTTAACATCTGTAAAGACTGCAGTAGTACTCTTGTTTCGTTGTTGAATTCTGGTTGGGAACAAAAGAGTTAAAATCTTGAAATGCCCAACAGAAAACAGTCCAGTCAGGTTTGTTTTCTCTGTGATATCTAGGTAGATATGGGCTTTTCTATTGGATAGGACTTGAGGAGCTGGAGGCCTTACACGTAACTACCTGCCTAGAGTCTAGGCAGGTTCCAGTCAGCTATTAGAAATGTGTAAACAACTCCATGCCAAAACACTTTACTGAAAGAGTCAGAACTGATACATGTACACTTATTTATGTGTTAATGTCTGATAAGACATATGGAATGCTTTAAACGGTTGTGTTTAATCTAGAATGGCCAAGTTCACATTCGTGTGCACCAGCATTAGTGACAACATACTATTAGAAATCCTATAGAGGCACTGACAGAAATAAGCATTATTAGATAGGTGGGTTTCTTCTCATTTTTAGACCATGTTTTAACATTTATGACCTGAAATGAAGGCTGTGTCACAGTTTGACCAATCAGTACAGGTTATGTGGCCTTTTTTCTTTCTCAGACTGTTTTTTTTATTAATGGCCGTTATAGCAATACACACTAAAATACATACTCAGAGAAGACCAATTTCAGTTCATCCACAAACTTCACAGCAGTCATGGGCTTTAGTATAAATAAAGAACACTGTATAGTTTTTCAAATATCTGAAGTCCTAGTATATGGGTTACATGTAATATTTTGTTTGAAGAACTTGAGAAATGAGCAGAACAGTAATTGCAGCCCAAAGTCCCCACAAGGTCCCAATCCTGATACTATAATTCAAAACTGGAAAGGAGTGGATTTCCATTTCCCGTAATGCATTCGACCCCTGGCTCTCTTAGTGTACGCTCTGAAATATTAATTCTTCACGTTATTTCAAAGGCATCATTACACAACTTCCATTCATCTTTTTTGGGGGGGTGTAATTAGGAGAAGGCAGTGGTGAGGAGGAAGCTGATTTTGTGTTGTGCTGGAAGCTATAAAGAAATAATAACACAGTGACTGTGTAAGCGTTCTTCCTTGCTGTACACTACATAAACCTGAATAGGTTGTTTTACCCTTTAACGAAGAGGCAGAAATGTCTTTTTGCTGCTGAATGTACTCTTTCTACTCTACTCTTTAGGTTTTAATGCTGTTGTTGCATTTTGATTTACACAACAGTAAAATGAGTTGAATTTAAATAAAAAAGTATTGACAAAAAAGGACGCAACAATATGTGTTAATGTAATGAGGATGTATGTTACTGATTACAATATTAAAGTGAAAGAAGTGAAACAGTTTTTATTCAGGAAAACTGTTCAATTGAAAGTAGGCTCTAGTACCCTGCTGAGCCAGCTCTAGGCTGGATACAAGATGATACAGTTGGGTATGGAGGCATATAAGTTGCCGTATGGCATCCTGCAGCACATTTGCAGATGTTGCAGTGGGGCCTGTAGATTCTGCACACTCTTATAAATGCTTGATTGGCAATAAATCTGGTGACTGGGCAGGCCAAGAAAGTGTTGCAGTCTGGTGGAGACATTCTTAGGAAAGCCTTGCCGTGTTTGGACGAGCATTATCCTGCTGAGAAATGGCAGCTGGAAGCCATAAGAGGCAATACATGTGGCCGGAGGATGTTCTGCACATATTGCTGAGCTGTTGGTGTCCCTCATATCATTACTAGGGGTGACCAAGCGTTGTATGGGATAGCTCCCCAAATCCTCACACAAGCAGTTGGGGCAGTGTGTCACTCCGCACCAAAGGCACAATTGCAGCGGTCACCATGAGACCTCCACGCTCAAACCCGACCATTGTTGGATCCCTAACAGAACCAGGCCGTAGCAGTCCAGGTTTCTTGTTCATGACACTACTGTAAATTAAGTTGATGGTGGCTGCTGAAATGGTCTGCACTGAAACAGGGGTGTGTAAGAAGGGTGCCACCTGTGTTTGAATGGTGGACAAGGAAACTGTGGGGGCTGCTTGTGCTCACTGGCGGATCAGACAATCCTCTCTACTGGTGGTCTGTCTGGGACGTCTGGAGCCCGTTCACAAATGTAATCATTTAAATACCTGCCTGAGACATAACTGCATGCCAAGTTTTGCAGCAATATACGTATATGTAAAGGAGTGAGGGTCAGTATGGCTGTGGATTAGACACATATAGGACAGCAGGTGAATGCAGCTATAGATTCGAGCAAGTACATGCATTTTGGACCGAACAACAAGGACCGAACATTTCAGTTTGATAACAAGCACAGAACATTTCAGTTTGGAACTGTGCTAATATCTCAAAAACTGTGGAACGAGTTAGAGAACAAAAATCTCTTGACCAAGAAGAAGAATGATATACTATCAGATAACAATAGTATTGCACAATCACTAATTAACTGTTAGACTTCATCTCATCATTTCAAACTTGTGATCTTATCTCAGATCACATCCCAAAAACATTCATCCCTTTTTTACAGTAGCCATACTGTGGGTATGGAGGTCCCTCGTTTTTAACCGATCATTTCATTAAGTACACCGCCTTGTATCTAAACTTTCATTTTTTCAGGTCCATTTACCATATAGGTGCACTTAGCTGTACAGTTACAGACTGTAGTCCGTCTGTTTCTCTGCATACTTGGTTAGGCCCTCTTTATGCTGTTCTTCAATGGTCAGGAGCCCCACAGGTTCACCACTGCCATTGCTACCATGGCAAACGATTCCAGCTTTGAACGCTAGTGTATTCAATGGTTACTTCATTATTATCGGTAATGTGATATTACTTTCTGCTAACAGAAAGATTAAGAAGAACAAAATTTAAATGGACCCAACTTCATCATTTGACTTTAAATACCGTTCAGGTGGTGACTCCTGGTGGGAAACTCATTTTTATGATAAAATCAGAACCATTTGGAAGCACCATAAAACCAAAGACATGAGGTCATGAAGTGCCTTTATTTTATTAATTATAGTCAATTTTATTTACGCTGGACCACAACACTATTCTTTTAATGAACTCAAAGATGAATTTTATAAGTCTTGTTAAAGGAATATTGTGTAAGATGACACAACCTGTCACAATTCATACTCCAAACAACAGGGGACAACATATCACCAGAAGGATGTAGGTAGTGTCTACCTCTATTGTAAGATACAAGGAAATGCACAGCCCCTCATCCTTGATGTTGGCATTAACAGCTTTTTTACTTACCAGTCTAGAAGGAACGTTGCATATTCAAGATTAGATTTGATCCCTTTACTCGCCAATAGGGTCTCTAATGGTGGGAAGCAGCACCAATGCCAGCTATTGTTTAGTTTCTATTTATATCACTTCTTTTGTTTTCTGTTTTTGCCAAGAGCTTCAGTCATTGTTACACAATCATTGTTTACTCTTCCTTACATTGGCTATTTGTCCTTCTAACATGATCTAACATGATTCACAAGATGTTAGAATATGCCATCAGGGCAGAGCTACTTCTTCATCCTTTCATGGTGGACTGATTCAACTCTATAGTGACTATAGTACTATAATCTCTTGAGGTACAAAGTGGATTGCTGGTTAGCTTGCTAGCATACTAACTTTGTAGATATATCTGCAACACAAAACATACATGGTTATTCTTCACATTGTGTTGATAATTTTAGTTAATTTTGGAATGTTTTAAACTAAAAATCTTACATACTGCTCCATTAATGTGGTCAATTTTGCCTTTTTCTAGTGAGAAAGGACTCTCAAACATGTTGTTTCGCCTTCCATATGAAATAATATGTCAAAAATAATTCCCCACCATTAGTAGTGCTTTTATTAGTATAGTATAGTAGTATGCGGTTTTGGATGTAGCCTTGATTTTCTTCATTGCCATATAGCCAATAGTGCATAGAGGCTCTAGTGTTTCTGCATGGACCATGTTCTTAATGGTCCAGCACATCCAACAATGTAAGCAATGGCTCATACACTGAGAGGAAACACAGTAGCTCACAGAAAGCTCCAATTCCACATGCTGATCAATTTTACTGACCAAGCATCCACACCAACTTCTCTGAGGGGCGGAGTTTAATCAGTTAGAGGAGGCAAACACAAACACGTTGTATAGAGAAGACAGGGTTAAACCCATCTGGCCTTGGTTTGGTGCGTGCTAAAAGCTGGTGTGCTAATTATGCTCTGAGACAGGCTGCCATGCGGCTTGCTCTGGCTGGTGGACATCAGTTGTTGTCGACATGCATTGCATAACTGAGGCATGATCACACAGGCTGACGGTAGGTTCCCAAAATGTTGATAGCATGATCAGAAAGGGCAGGTGTTGAGAAAGAGAAGGCGAGTGGGGACTAGAGTTAGGGTTAGTAAAGGACAGCAGTGTCCAACTGAGGCTAAATATAGTCGCATGGACAAATAGATGGGTGTCACGGCTTGATTCCTATTGACAACAAGCCTTTCTCCACTACCTGGTCACTCTGTCTCTGACAGGTTCTCTCTCCGCCCACTGTTATGTTCTTCCATAACCAATAAAACTCCATTTTAAATGCTTCAAGTACATAAATCTCTGTCTTTGGAGTAAAATTAAGTGCTGGAAATATATAATAAAATATATATAATAGCTTAATCATTCCTAATTAAATAGAAGCCAGTTAAACTGAAGGACTTACAGTTCATTTTTCGGGAGATATTTGCACTCATAGAATGCCTCTTACTGTCACGCCTGCGGGTCTGCCTGGCCCCGTCGCTCCTCCGAACTCCAGTTCCCAGAGTGCACCGTCCGATGACGTCACGCCCACATCCCTGCGCGCCACTAATCCTCCCCGCTCCGCCTCCCCCGTGTATTGATTGACCACAGCTGTCACCAGTAGTATTTAAGCCACACACTCACACACAACCCTTGCGAAGCTTTGCCAACCTTATCGTTGCAATCCCGAGCGTTTCAAACCTAATTCTGACTATCCGTGCCTCGACCTGATTTTCACCTTTACTACGCTACCTGGATCTTCCCCTTAAACTTGTCTGCTCGATTCTGACTTCATCTCTGGCTCTCGACCCTGCTTCTGTCTTCCTGGCTTTCGGTTTTCCATTCTCCTTCGGATCTTGTTCGCCTGTCTGCCTGACCATCCGGTTTCTGACCTTCGCCTGCCCTCTCGTTTTGTGACCTGGTGTTGCCCTTGTTTTCCGTTGCCTGGTGTTTTGTTGCTGTGTGATCTCCCGAACTGCTCTATTAAAACCCCTTTTTTATCTCCTGGCTCGGCAAGCGTCGCTCCCAGTTTTTGTGCGTGACACTTACATTGTGAGATTGGAGCTAGCAAAAACAAAGAGAGGCTGATATTCCTGAAATTGGCTAAAGAACTGTCTAACGTGTTATTAAAAGCTGGAAGGATAGTGGTGAATGGTCAACTTCACAGAAGAAATGTGGTCAGAAAAAAAGGTACCACTGCAATTGGAAAGCATTTAAATGCTTGGTGAAGTTAAATGGTGCCCAGTCAACAGCAGAACTCCCCGCTGTTTAATAGTGAAAGTACGAGCATTTTCACAGGTACAATGTGATGAGAACTCAGGATTGGGACTGAACAGCTGTGTGGTCATAAGACAACCACTTGTTAGTTATCTGGATGAGTCCAGATTCACCCTATTCCAGACTGATCTCTGGATCAGGGTATGAACGGAAGCACATAAACTGAAGCACCCATCATGAATAGTGCCCATTCTACAAGTCTCTGTTGGCAGTGTTATGATCTTGGTTATGAGTTGGGCAGGTTGGGGCTCAGCAGCATTGTATGGCAATAACATGAAGTCATCAGCAGATTTTTTTCTTCCCTGATGCCACAGCCATATTCCAGGACAACAATGCTGAGATTCATCACACTCTAAAGAATGGTTGATGTATAATGAGGAATTATGACATATGAGTTGGCCACCACAGAATCACACATGAGTTGGCCACCACAGAATCCTGATCTTAACCCTACTGAAAGTACTTGGGATATGCTGGAAGACTTTACAGATTGTTTTGATACAATTCTGGACAGAAATAGGTGTTGTGGTGTTGCATATGGTTGTCAAATAATTGTCACAGAGAGTGTGCACCATCATGCTGTACAGTTTCTCATTAGGTTGAATGAATAACTCACTCTAAATGTAGTTATTGTTTTATAACTGGAGTTGTGTTCTACGCTTTCACATATGAGTAAATGGGACTTTTTAGTATTAGCATTTTAACAGCAGCTGTGGAGGAACACTTTTATGGCTAGAATCTGGAGAGGTCAGTTGGTCAGTGTCAGAGACATTAATCATTGATCTGAACAGTCTATAGCTCTGAGTTTCTCTGGTTTCATTTTTAATGCAGAAAGACCTCTACCACGTACAAACTGTTCAGTTGCTCATCACTGTTTCATTTCTTGCTTACAGTGAAGTACACTGGTAAAAATTTGGGAACACCTTGTCTTCTTCTTTTTGAAATGTTCTTTTCACTAGACGCTGCACACTCAGCTTCTAGTCCATCAAAGTAGTTTCTTTGGTGTTGCTCCCTCACAGAAAGTTATTACATGAAAGGTTTATGAAGATGGTGACAATAGTTTTCAGAAGGCTTTGGTCCTAATTTGTGTTTAAAAAAAAAACATTCATGGTGGAGGGACAGGTGCAGGGTGCTGTGACGTGAAATAATTCCAAAAGAAAAACATTAACATTGATCTTTAAAAAAGTAGTTGCATCCAGAAGAAAGTGAAGGATGCTATTGGGAAGGAAGATAAAGATTACCAGGAACAATAAATGATGATAAATTTAGACTGATATAGGCAACAGTTGTCATAACGGTCTGCGTGCATGTAGTCCTGCATCGTGCAGTCGTCTGCCAATGGTGCTGACACTAAAAGGGTGACTCATGGAGGGCAACCCTCATTGCTCACTAAATCTCCACAACGATGGCTGTTGGGTCAGTCAGGTACAGCGATGAGGGCTGTCTTTGCTTATGAGACATGCATAGCTGAATGTGAAACTGGAATCATTTACATGTCTCACAAAAGTTTTATTGTGCAACAATTCTTTTGATGATGAGCATATATATATATATAAACTCAGAAGACATGTGTACGTTCACTGGTGGTTTTGGATAGTGCATAAAATGGCTATACTGTATTTGTGTTGTAGCCATTGCAATCACTGGTTCCTTTCACCACTATTATAAAGAAATCTGAGTCTCTACAAGGAACAATTTCACATGAATTTTGTTTCTTCTTTAAAAACACATATTGCAACTTCTTTGGTGATCTAAGCATCTGAACGTTTTGACTGTTTATGAGGACTGACATCACAGCAAGGGCATGAAATGGACGTGGCCTCTGACTTTACTTCCAAAGTAGCACTGATGCAAATATTTACATGTGTGATTCTGTTTTCCTCCAAGTAAACCTGAACAGACTATTTAAGATTTCAGTTATTGCAAAAACAAGAAAAGCACTGTATTAAAATGTATTAAAAAACATTTTGAGAAGCAAGGTGTCTTCAAACTTCTCAAAGTGGCTGAGGTTGATGGATGTTTGGTTTGAAGGTCCAGCTGTGTGTTTACTCCAGTAAACCCCCCCCCCCCACACACACACACACACACACTGCTCACACACACTCTGTCACTGCCTGCCATCCAGAGTCCTTTCTATTTTTAGCACAGTGCTCGACATCGATTGAACTCATTATTATAATTTAACAGAGCGGCTCCTCCTGCCTCTCTTCTGCGGATGTTCACTTAAATTATAGCCTCAGCTCACTCTATCCCATAATGCTCCACCAATGCTAATAAACATTTCTGATGCTTGATGGTCTGAATGCTCTCATGCAGCCACAAATCCAAGGAGAACACCGTTGCATTGCCTCCATAACTCCATTAGCATCATTAGCATATATGTATGTGTTTATAATATTTATGTGTGTGCACCCGCAGAAAGAGAGCATAAGGTTGTCCTCTATGAAAATGAATCATTTTATTGTAAGATTTAACAGTGTGACAATTTGTTAAGGCTGATATGACCCTCGCTCTCTCTTAGAGTGGCTCTTGTTCAACGTCTTTTCACTGTTCACTGTCAATGATCAAAACTAGATATCTGTAAGTGTGCCATATTACAGTGAAGTAGAGAGGGGTGAGGCATATGCATCTATGTGTATCATATCAGAGCAACATGGGCAGGACTTATGCAACTGGGTGTTCAATATCAGAGTATCGGAGTAAAGTAAGTGGGGTTTTACATCTAAGTGTACCATATGAGAGTAACTTTGGGATGGCTTATGCATCTCAGTGTAGCATATCAGAGTAAAGTAGGCAGGGCTTATGCTTCTAGGTATAACGTATCAAAGTATCAGAGTAAAGTGGCTGAGATTTATGCATCTAAGTGCACCATCTCAGAGTAAATTGGACATGGCTTATGCTTCTTAGTGTACCATATCAGAGTAAAGTGGGAGGGACTTATGCATCTGAGTGTACCATATCAGAGTAAAGTGGGAGGGACTTATGCATCTGAGTGTACCATATCAGAGTAAAGTGGGAGGGACTTATGTATCTGAGTGTGGCATATCAGAGTAAAGTGGGAGGGATTTATGCATCTGAGTGTACCATATCAGGGTAAAGTAGGCGGAACTTATGCATCTGAGTGTAGTATATCAGAGTAAAGTGGGCAGGGCTTATACATCTGAGTATACCATATCAAAGTATCAGAGTAAAGTGGGCGGGGTTTATGGATCTGAGTGTACCATATCGGAGTACTGTGGGAGGGACTTATGCATTTGGGTGTAGCATGTCAGAGTAAAATGGACAGGGCTTATGTTTCTAGGTATGCAATATCAGAGTAAAGTGGGCAGGATTTATACATCTAAAGGTACCATATCAGAGTAAAGTGGGCAGGACCTATGCATCTGAGTGTACCATATCAAAGTAAAGTGGGCAGGCTTATACATATAGGTGCATGCTAGCAGAATAAAGTAGACAGGGAAGGGGTGGGGGTATTCATCTGGATGTTACATATTAGAGTAAACTACACCAGGTTTATGCATGTGGATGTACCATAACATAGTAAAAGGAACTGGGCCTATTGCGTATGTGTGTCCCATATCAGAACAAGGGTATATGCATCGAAGTGGGCAGGGCATATGCATTACTCTGCAAGGTGGATCCTTGTAGAGTAAAGTGGACAGAAAAGTTTGGGCCATTCATTTGGATGTACCCTATTAGAGTAAAGTGTGCAGGGCATATGCATCAAGGTGGATCCTAGTAAAGTGGGCAGGAAAGGGGTTTGGCTATTCATTTGGATGTACCCTATTAGAGTAAAGTGTGCAGGGCATATGCAACAAGATGGATCCTAGTAAAGTGGACAGGAAAGGGGGTAAAGTGGGCAGGGCTTATGCATTTGGGTGTACCATATCATAGGAAAGTTATGATATGGAGGGCTTATCCATCTGGGTGCCTCCTAGCAGAATAAAGTCGATGGGGAAGTGTGGGGTTATTTATCTAAATGTCTACCATATCAGAGTAAAGTGGGCAGGGCTTATGCATCTTGGTGTACCATATCAAAGTAACATGGGCTGGGCATCTTGCATCTTGATGTATCATATCAGAGCAAAGTGGGAAGGGCATATTGTCAGTATATTTCAAAATGTACATGTAAAAATATATNAGTAAAGTGGGCAGGGCTTATGCATCTTGGTGTACCATATCAAAGTAACATGGGCTGGGCATCTTGCATCTTGATGTATCATATCAGAGCAAAGTGGGAAGGGCATATTGTCAGTATATTTCAAAATGTACATGTAAAAATATATTCAATGCCCACTATATGGCCACAATTTGTCAACCCCTACATTTTCTCTGAGATAAAGGGTGTAAGTAATAAGTTTGTGCCCCTTTTGCTGCAGTAACCTCTGCTCTCCTGAAAAGACCTCAGATGTTGGAACCTGCTCTGATTTGATTGCATTTGCTACAAGAGCATTAATGGGGTGACCTTAGGCATCGCATCCCATTCTACCAAAGTTTTGGGAGGTGGTGCAGGATGGGGTGTAAATATCTGGTTACACCATATAAAATGAAGTAGTCAGGAAGGGTAGGGCATAGGTTTCTAGACACACAATAAGAGTTCATTCCATTTCAAAAATCCATTTTATTATCTTTTAGAATATAACAGGCCTTTAAGACAGATGTATGCAAATGAACTTGGTTCTGATTAGTGGTACCTCATTCAATAACCAGGAGACACTTTTTATAACTTCAGAGTAAACTGGGCAGAGTAAACTGCTGTAAGATGAACAGGCAGATGCATGTGAATTATTGTTTTACCTTGTTTACATGGTCTTGAAGTTAATTTCATTGCATTCAGCATTAAACGCATTAGTAAGGACAGGCACTGATGTTGGATGATTAGTTCTGGATCACTCCAGCTCATCTCTAAGGCCCTCTATCACTCCAGACAATGTAGTTCCACTACTCCAAAACTCAAGGATGGGGGGCTTTGTACCTCTATAGCCCATGCTTGATGTTAGACATGATGACTTTAGGCTTGTGTGACTGCTAAAGACTTTTAGGTTATACCAAAGGTTAACCCGTAAATGCAGAATTAAACACTTGTGTTAGCAATAAGTTTACCTTAAAAGGCACATACCCTGCGTTGTCATTCAATTGCTTTCTCCCATGAGGATCATTCATAACACTTGTATGCCATAAACAGTCCTAATTCATTTTCCAATCTTTACATGTCTAATTACATTACTTACATTAGACACATTGGGAAGCATGTCATTTGACGACGGTTGCCCAAACTTTTGCATACAACTTTATGTAAATCAGCTCTGTTTCTGATTGGCTGCCTTGTATTGTGTCTTATTCAAAAAGCAGCCCAGGCTGAAACACTTCTTACAACTTCAGTATGTGTGGGCGGAGCTAAACAGAGGCAGGCAGAATAGGCAGATATATGTAAATGTGTGATGTCACAAACAACAACAAATTCAATTTTTTTTCAGTTTAGGTTTAATGTTTGTAACACATGGACTGGGGAGTGAACAAAGCTTGTTACAACTGTAATAGTGTTTACAATCTTTACTTTAAAAAGCAAGAAGAGTATGTACCATATCCTACATATTCCATCAACTACTTTAAAGTAGCTGAATTCACTCATTAGAAAGACTGTCTGGTAGCATTTGGACATATATAGAGTATATCTGTTGAACAGAGAAGGGACCAGGAGTCATTATGGAGTGGTAGAGGAGGGATAAGTGGGCACATTTACTTTGGAACAAGTGAGAAAAATAAATCTAAAGCATCAAGTGCAGCAAACTGAGGACCTGGGCTCGCTCTGCTGTTGGACTGAGATGAAACCACTCGCACTGCTGCCACTTTAGAAATCCACCCACACGCACTGGCATGTGGATACATACTGCACATGCACTGCAGACAGGCAAACATACATGTATGTATGCAGGATTTAAGCATGCATGTGCTAATGCACACATTAGGAATGCATGCACAGGAGACGTGAACGCAACCTGATGGACACACATGCTAGTGCACCGCTGCCACATTTCATCCGTAATTCCCTAAAATAAACCAATCATTCCTATTGATAACGTTGCATAATATCGGCTGGGAGGCTCTGAACCCGTTCGCCGTGCCAAAATGTTACTTGTGCAGTTATGCTAGAATTGGCGTTTCCATGGCAACTGCCCACACACACATGCCCACATGATACTCAGTATTAAACAAATACCTTCCAAAAATGTTTTTGTAGTCTTGGTAACACAGAGAGCTTTGGCATGATGTGAAAGTATAAAGTTATAATTAAAGCTGCAGAAAGTTCACTATCACCTAATTATCATTCATGCGAGCGCACTGCAGCCACATACTACCCGGCCCTTCACAGCGAGCATCATAAATACATGCAGCTCGCTTTTGACAGGAGCATTTTTTATTTTCTACTTATTATTGGTGTCCCGTCATAGTTCTCTTGCCCACAAACACAATAAACATTAGGCACAAACTATTAAAGGGACCACATCCTGCTTTTAGCTCAAGTTTTGTTTTCCCACTGTTGATGTTTGTGTGTTTGTGTTTTATTGGCCAAAATTCTTCTTTTAAAAAATTAATTTTAGCATCATTCAGAATTTAACAGACCTTTAAGACACATGCAAATGAGCTCTGTGCATTTCCTCTGAAATGAAGGGGAATTGCTGTGAGGATTTGATTACATTCAGCCACAAGAGCATTAGTAAGATCAAGTATTGGATAATTAATTCTGAATCAAGTGGGTGGGGTGACCTTAGGCATCGGATCACGTACCAAAGTTGGGAGGGGAGGATAGGGCAAAGATATCTGGGTGCGCCATATCGGAGTAAAGTTCATTCCATTTCAAAAATTCATTTTAGCGTTGTTTACAATTTAACAGGCCTTTAAGACTGATACATGCAACTGAGCTTGGTTTTCATTGGTGGTACCTCATTTAATAACCAGGATTCAAATTAGGCAGAGCTAAACCACTGTAGGATGAACAGGCAGATGCATGTAAATGATGTTTTTATTTTGTTCACATGGTCTTTAATTGGAAAAATGATACGGGCCATGATACGGGCCCTTTAAACATTAGACTTTTAATGTTTAGACTGTAGGCTGTAAACTTCACAGTGGGAGTGCATTAATGAATCACTGGAGTGCTAATGTATTTGTCACAATTTTATTTATTTCTGTCATCCTTTTCTTTAGCCACACATAGTGATCAGAATGAATGAGGCATGAAACCATAAATCAGTACACAGTAATTGATCGCTTGTCACTGGAGAAAGCAAATTTAGGAAAAGGATTTTTTTATGCCCCAAATCAGAGAAAATAAGGCTCTGACACATGATTTACCATGTGCTAACTTATGCAGAACAAACAGTGTCAGCAGATTAATGTCTGTATGAGTTTTATTTGTTGATCAGAATTAATCAGAGATATGAAGGCTGATACTTTGATAATAATTCTCTTTATTCTGTTTGGAGTAGTGAACTCTTCCTTTAATTTAGCATGTTGTTGTTGTCTTCTTTTCTTGCCGATAGTTGCATGTGTTCTACTTTGCACATTCTAATACAAACTAAACTTGTACTGATTCTATAATTCTGAAAATACTGTGTTACAGTTCATCTGCATACTGCCAGGTATTGGTTCAAAGTTGGAAACACATTTCAAACTATTAACTGAGTAAAATCCAGTTGGGCTGAGTGACTCTGTGCCATAATTATGTTTATTTTATTAAAACAAATTACTGTTCCAGTTTTGTCACTACCAAAAGAATCATAACACGACCACAACTTTACCAAAAGTTTCAGTACTGACTATTTTGGTAGTGAAAATGTTATGTAGAAAAATAGATTTTCCAGAATGCAAAACACTAGCCAGTACATAACTAGCAAACACAAAATCGTAAGTCATACAAACATAAAATTTTAATATTTTTCTTTTAAAATTAATAAATTAATTAATTGGAGAAAATATGTGTTTTACTTGTGACAATTCTTAATGTTACACACTGATGTTCAGACTTTTTTCAGACAAATTTAAAGATGCAGCCTCACTCCCTGCTCTAAAATTTAGGGGTGTGGCTAAAATAAGGCTCCATATATGGACTCCTTGTGTTGCAGTAGTGACATAAAAACATGGGGTCATATTTTCTCATTTTTTCATGTAAAAATGTAAAGCTTATTAATTAAAATCTTTTGATTGCACATACATCATAATAATCTTCAATTTCTTTCTTTCTTTTTATTATTTTTACTTGTTTACAAGTTGAAATGGTGTTAGTATTTTGGACGGCCACCTCCTAATAGAAAGTACATAAATTATGATTTTATATATATTTAGCTTATTGCTATCTCAGTTAATGCCTTTGGTTCAAACAGACTGTAACATAACTCCTATAAATGTCTAAGATTTGGATGCTTGTTTTTTTAAATACATGTTTTACTGTGGGTCTGCAGTGTAAATGAATATGGTGAAATTCTCCATATTCTGTCTGTTACAATATAACTGGTATTTGTGTTCTTTATCAATTTCCTCATACATGCAGTTGCACATAACCAATAAATTGATTCTGATTGTGTACATCTGGAAGCACTGCTGATTCTTTTATGAACTGCTTTGTTTATAAACAGACATACTTCATATTACATTATCATTACATATCAGAAAGGGTGTGTGCTGTAACTAGACATGCTACAAACTTTGCACTTTTGCCGCTGCAGCAGGGGTGCCCTATCCTGGTCCTGGAAATGGAGTTTGGCTGCAACCCTAATCTACCACACCTGATCCAGGTAATGAAGGCTTTCAGGGACATCTTAATATTCAAGCCAGGTGTGTTGTTAAGAGAGGAATTTGTGCTAATTCGAAAAGCAATCAGTACAGAGGAAAAACACAATGCACACACAACATTACTTTTCCTGCTACTTTACTTAAATTGAACAACAAAATATCTACTACATTGTTTTCATGTCACTTGACCTCTTTACTGAAAAGCCACATGCTATATTGTTTTCCACTGTGCAGTACGTTATATGGATTTACCGGATGGAAAAAGCCATAACAGTGAAAATAATGAATGCCCACAAGGCAATACTTTTTCACATGCAGAACACATGTCAAAATGAAAACTTTCAGGTTGCTTGGCCTCTTTATTGTACTTCAAATGCATTTGCCTCATTGAAATCCAACTAAGACAGTAAAGTGCATTGCACACACAACAGTAAAATGCAGAAAATATGCCCAAATGAAAAGTACAAGATCTATCAATCCACTGACTCAAAGTTGTTTAAAGCACTGTTCGGCAAGTAATTTAGCCGTGCTTTCATTTCAAATTTAATTTCAAACAATATGATGGAGGTTTTGTTTTAGGTTTTGGCGAGTATTCTGTCACGATGGAAAAGTAGTGCCATGTGTGCATTGCATTTCACATTCTCCACAACAGTGATTACATTTATATTTGATTCCTTTGGTGTTGGATCTGAACTGTCAAGGTTGGTAGTAATTAATCAAACTGTTTCCTAAACCACATAAACTATTCTGTGTGCCTTCAAAGGAGCAGTGTAAGCAGAAAAGGAATATAGTATACAAAACTACGTACTGTATAATTACCTGTAATTACAAACTGTTGTGTCTTCATTAGCTTAGAATGAGTCCTTCATATCTACATAGGAGTGGGTCATCTTCTAACGGAGCCCGCCATGAAGAGCAGCAAATTTTGCTACAGTAGCCCAGAATGGACAAACAAGGCACTGGCTGTAGAGTGACTTTTGCATTTTTGCATTGAAGTGGCAGCTTGGATTTGGTAGTTGGATGATGTATAAACAAAGAGTCCTTTTCGAAATGTCCTTACCATAGTAGTTATTGGTAGCTCTGTGAGTAAAGGTACAGGTAGTATATTATCCAGGTAGGATTAGTACTCTTTATCAAAAACACTATCAGCATTAAATCCATGGAGCTAAGTCAGCTTCTTATTTGCCAGTTTCTTGTTCAAATGTTCCCATTCCACCTTAAATGGTGCAGCAGATGCATTCTGGCACTGGTATTCATCTTCTTTTTCTTAGCTTCTTGTTCAAATTTTCATGTTCCACCTTAAATGGTGTAGCATTTATATTCTGGCACTGGTATTATACTATTTGTTAACTTCTTGTTCCAGTTTTCCCATTCCACCTTAAATGCCACAGTAGTTACTATAAAACCTATAAAATTCAAACAAGAACCTGATAATCTTACCACCATTAAAATATTTAGGAAGGTTTGATAGCCTAAATCAGCTTATCATGGGGAAGTGTAATTTTAATCTCAGTCTGTCCTGAATCACCATTAGAAAACACAATGGAATTTTAAAACACTATGCTATGTTACTGTGCTGCACTAATCATCTGAGCATGCTAGAGAGGACTGCTTGATGGGTAGAACAATTTAGTATAACACCAAGGATGGTGAAACATTTTGTGTTGCGAGAAACTTGAGAACCCACTTTTTGACAAATGGAGGACAGTACCTATTATTTAGCACAAAAACACAAGAAAAATTGAAGGAGGCTGGATCCTCGCTGTCAAAGAAGCAAAAACATGAAGAGACTAAATAAAGATCGGGGCAGGCATTAAGGCAACGGCAGAACACCTGACAGCCACCATACTTTCTTATGAAAGGGAGGGGTAGGGGAAGCAAGTAGGTTGCAATGCTCAACCTCTCTGTTTTGGGTGACTATTAACTTCAAGTGTTAGCAGCATAGGCCTTGTAGTTTGTACAGGAAACATGTCTTGGCTGATCTGGGGTAGATGGGAAACTGTGCATATTTGATTTTTCTGTCAAACTGTTCATTCCTACTGTTCTTAGGAATGTTTGAATGCTTTAGATTCTTCATAAGTTGTTTCTTATGAAAGCTTCTGTGAAGCTGGGCCCTGATTCTGATCAGGCATGGGCCTCTGTTTGATTCTTTCCACTAGAAATGCTGTGCACTGTGGAAATGTGTAGTATAATGAGTGCTAACACTGCTGTAAGTCCTCTGCAGTTTCTGTAAAAGACAAACAATGCCGTCTTTAACACAATTTAAATCCCTTTACAAAATATGTCACCCATGTGAAGCCCACGGAGTCTCCCTGTGCCTTTACAACAGGGTGACACGTTCTGTGTGTGGATGATGATTCACTAATTACCGCCTCATCCAGCTTTTCGACTGCTGCAGTTTAAAAAGGCCTTCAGCTGGAGGAGACAAAGCAGGAGGTAATGTGAGATGGGATGGCACTATAACTGAGGTCTTACACACCAGCACAAAGAAATATCCAGCCAGGACCAGCTCTTCCAATATATATTTATATACTTTATGTTTAGGCGTATACATATATTGTTGTCTTCCTTCTGAATAGTGCAGCAATCTGACACTTCCTTCTGGGTGCAATGATCAGTGTAGATGTATATTTATATGGTGACCAGGTATGCTGGTATGTTGTTTTTCTAGCAGCATTTGTTTTTAATCTGGTTTGATCTGGTTTAACTTCGGATTAGTTTTGTTTAGATTTGATTTGATTTGGTTTAGGTTCTGCTGCTAACCAGGATTCATCTCTTCTAAGCCCTGCCCCTAAATTCTTCTTGTCCAGTTCTTGACATCTTTAGGACAAACATTAACACTAGCAAACAAGCTAGCTAGCTAATGCTTTCATTAGCTAACAGAACAGATTTTCAAAGGTAATGTTTACTGCATGTAATATTTTCTTACATCTCACATCTACATACTTGGTCTGAAGTCTTTAGGGAACTAGGTTAACCGTGGTAACTTACGCTACATCCATGTGATAACGACTATCTTGTTTTTTGTCGGACAATGCTGAGCTCCACTTTAAGAAGGCTTTGCACTGGGGTGGAAATTACACACTACCATTTTAATAAGCTTACAATCCCACTAGGGCTATAAGATTAATCGATTTTATATCAAAATTGCAATTTAAAAATCTAAATTGTGTCTTAACATAATATCAGAGCTTGTCAACTGCCTGTAGGTGAGACCAGTCAGAGGCAACCAAACAACTACATGCTGTGACATCACAACTACAGCTACCTGAAAAAGGGGATGCTCTGTTCTTACTGACCAAATAACAGGCCTGGACTTCACGGACTTCAAATAACTGCAATTTAAATCGCAGTTGCAATACTGATCAGAAATTGCAATTACAATATTCATTATTAATTGCAATTAGATATTCATCTCAAATCATTCAGCACTAGTTCCCACTCACAATTAGCCTACATTTTCATAATTCTCCACAGATGTCCTTATTTCGAACACATAGTATACCCATCTAAGACACAACTGACTACAAGACAAGCAAAGGCCATTTCTCACAACAGTGTGCTGCTGCTAGTTTGATACCAGTCACCCAAATTCTACTGAGTACTCATCAAAACATTTCCAGCGGCTACAGTGCTGTTCCTCTGGACCACTTCACAGGTTGCTCATAGAGGTGTAAAGAACGGGTGAGAGCTACCTGTGCACAGGTGAGACTCTTCCTCCTCATCTTCATCCTCCTTTTCTTATCCCTCATCCTCCATTCACCAATCCAATTAGGTTTCCTAGCTCCGCCCCCCCCTCTCTCTGCCCTCCTCCCTCCCTCTCTCTCGCTCGCTATCTCTCTCCCCTCCCATTCTCTCTCTCTCTCTCTCTCTCTCTCTCTCTCTCTTTCTCTCTCTCTGTGGGCGGAGCTCCGGTCGTGCTCCTGAAGCTCCTCCGCGAAGCTCGTGAGGAGAATGTGGGACGCGCGCGCGCTGTAGCGGAGCCTCGCGCTCGGTCTGTCTCGCACACACGCACGCGCACACACCGCAGCGCGCGGTGGAGAGGACAGAGTGCATGCAGGAGCTGGACTACTTCAGCAAGGTAAGAAGTTGGCTCCCTATTTGCCAACATCATGTTTAAATTTCCCGTTCCACCTTAAATGAAGCAGCAGTCACATTCTGGCGCTTGCACCATTTAAGGTGGAGAAGGAAATTGGAACGAGATGAAGGCGGTGCACTCGGCAGCAGTACAGTGAGGGGGTGTCCGCATCACCAGTGTAGCAGAGAGAGTGGACGTGAGCGCAACAGTTTAGAGCCGATGGAAAACTAGCAGCGCTGCTCTGATCTCGCTCAGCTGGGACTACAGCAGTGCTTCATAAGGCTAATATTAGCTGTACCATTTTCTAATGTCCAGTAAAGGCACGTGTGCCAGTGGCCAAATGTAGCCTGTGTTTCATGGTTTATTTATTTGAATTTTAAGGACTACAGATTATTATATACTTCCGATAACACACACAGCGTGTCATAGGCAACGCATGGCCAGAGTCATAACGCCTGGGTAGTGCTTTGGCACAGTGCTGAGTATCGGGCTATCTGGGTTGTAATTTGGTTCGGTTATGGTTTGATTTTGTTTGGTAAATGAGAGGCATGCGAGCCTTGATGGCATGTGCTGATAAAATGCTGCTCTGAATTTACTTTTAAAGGAACTGAATTGTAGAGATAGTGTAGAGTTTAGAATGGTTTCATTTCGTTTGGTTTAGGGTTTGTTATGATTTGGTTGGTTTGGGTTTGGTTTGATTTAAGCATGGTTTGGTTTATACTTGGTTTGGCTTAGGCTTAAGTTTGGTTTGGTTTGGTTAAGCTAATGTTTGTGGTTTGTTGTGTTTGGTTTGGTTTGGATGGCATTTGGTTTGGTTTTCACCTTGTTTGATTTGAGCTTGGCTTGGTTTACATTTGGTTTGGTTTAGTTTATGTCTTTTTGTTGTGTGTTTGGTTTTATTTGCTTTGGTGCATTTGGTTTTGTTTGGTTTGGATGGGGTTTGGTTTGGTTTTCATCTGGTTTGATTTAAGCCTGGCTAGGTTTACATTTGGTTTGGCTTGATTTAGATTAGGTTTGCGTTACATTTGGTGTTCGTTTTGGCTTGGTTTAGGGTTGGTTTAGATTGTATTTGGTTTGACCTAGGGTTTGGTTTGGTTTAGTTTACATTCAATTTGATTTTGTTTGGTTTGATTTCTGTTTAGTTTGATGTAGTTTAAGTTTGGTTTGGTTTGGTTTGGTTTAGGTTAGGTTTGGT
>CM067497.1:10105607-10207697 GCA_034552555.1 Semaprochilodus insignis
GAGACAGAGGTTAGGTTTGGTTTACATTTAGTTTTTTTTTTTTGTTTCATTTTTGGCTTATTTTCGTTTATATTTTGTCTGTTTGGATGTAAGCTGGTTTGTTTAGATTTGGTTTAATTTGGTTTGGTTTACATTTGTGTTCATTTGTGTAGTTGGATTCCCATATGGTTTGGTTTAGTTTAGTTAACCTTTGAATTGATTTGACTCAGTTTGGTTTAGTTTATGTATAGTTTTTTGAATCAATTACTGTCTTTCAGTTTACATACTTCTGGTAGTAATTATCTCAGGATGCTACTTGTGTGAAAATCTTGTATTTTAATTCTGATTAATTCAGTGCTTCATTTTATCAGTATGTGTCATCAGGGCTCAAAAATTTCTTATGTAATTCTGCTCTGATCATAACGATCAGCACTCACATCCCACATGCTGGAGTTTTTACAGAGCGAGGCAGATGGATCAGTGAAATAAAGCCAGACGATCCAGCCTCGGACTAATAAAAACAGGTTT
Source organism: Semaprochilodus insignis (assembly GCA_034552555.1). Taxonomy (NCBI): domain Eukaryota; kingdom Metazoa; phylum Chordata; class Actinopteri; order Characiformes; family Prochilodontidae; genus Semaprochilodus; species Semaprochilodus insignis. The sequence goes on from CM067497.1 coordinate 10,106,115, forward strand.
AGCTCTCTACATTGTCCAGCATGAAGAACCACACCAACTGAAAGACGTGTATGTTATAAATGTACAGAAACACATTAAGCATACAGCATTATGACCATCATCTTGCCTTACGTTCTGCTAATTGTTTTGAAGTGGAATAGTGTACAATACGGGTTTATATATAAAAGGTTTGAAGAATGTTGAACTTGCCTGTTATTCATTTTATTCATGTACAACATGGATATTAGACTAACCATATACAAAATTAATATTATCAGAACTTCAGCAACATGTAAGGAATTTCAAGGAAGCATATCATACATTGTCCTTGTGTTTATTCCTTATTTGGGATCCACTTTTGATGTTTTCGTGGGGGTTTATGTACCAGTAATGAATTTTGCATGACCATTTATGACCATCCTTTCCAATTAAGCAGGACATTTTTGTTACTGTGCCTTTAAGGTTGATATGTAAATGAACTATGTTCAGATTGGCTTATTCAAAACGATCTCTGCTTATAACGTCACTGTGAATGGGCGGGGCTAATCTGGTGTAGGCTGAATAGGTAGATGTATGTAAATGTACTAGTTTTTGTGAGATCACAAAAAAGATGAATGCAAAATTGACTACTCTTCCAGCTTAATGTCCATAAATGGACTGGAGATTTTTTTTTTTTAATTGAAAATAATTAGACGTTCCAGTCTCTTAGCGTTTAATGAGTTAAATCAACGTGAGTGATAGAAATGAGAATTATTTCTAGCTGTTTATTAGCTGTTTTTAACATTCTCTCTCTCTCTCTGTTTTCTCTGTAGCCATGGAGGGTCTCGTCTAAAGAGGATCCAACATAACTCTCTTATTTGGCATTATTATTTCTTTCGTTTTTTCTTTACCTTTCTCCTCCTGTTCCTGACCTTCCTCCTGGTCAGCATGACAGATAAGGCCGGTCTCGGCATTCCAAAGCCGAATGCCCGCTCTAGTACATCTGTTCCGCCGGAGCCAATCGAGATAATCCGGACCAAAGCCCGGTCCAGAAGGGTGCGGATAAACGTGGGTGGGCTGAACCATGAGGTGCTGTGGCGGACGCTGGACCGGCTGCCACGGACACGGCTCGGAAAACTGCGTGACTGCAACACGCACGAGTCCCTGATGGAGGTGTGCGACGACTACAGCCTGAATGAAAATGAGTACTTCTTTGACCGGCATCCTGGAGCCTTCACCTCCATCCTGAACTTCTACAGAACGGGCAAGCTGCACATGATGGAGGAGATGTGCGCGCTGTCGTTCGGTCAGGAGCTCGACTACTGGGGAATCGATGAGATCTACCTGGAGTCATGCTGCCAAGCCAGATACCACCAGAAGAAGGAGCAGATGAACGAGGAGCTGCGCAGGGAGGCTGAGACACTGAGGGAGAGGGATGGTGAGGGCGAGTTCGATAACACCTGCTGCTCTGAGAAAAGGAAGAAGCTCTGGGACCTTCTGGAGAAACCTAACTCTTCCGTCGCTGCTAAGGTAGGAAACTATGGTGACCGGAATGGCTGGCTTCTTTTCAGCGGAATACCATACAGGGCTGTGATGAGTAATCAACAAAGGCCATCGGAGAAGGTCTTCAGTGCTACAAGTAAAGGTTCCTCAGTGATTCTTGGCTTGGATGCACAGTTCTACAATGCATAGTGGAAGTCTTTTAAACTTTTCAAAGGTTCTTCACGCTCATAAATCCAATTAACACAACATTTCTTCAAAACAGCTTTTACTGAAAGGTTCTTTGGGTAACCAAAAGTGGTTCTTTAGTGTATCGCTTGCAAAGCTTTTGAGTTGAGCTGCCGTGGCGACTTTGGTATACTTTTAAGAACCATCATGACTGGCGTATGAAAAAAACTCATAAGTCCATTTTTTCACACCTTTTCAACTGCCTTTTCCACTGTGAGGACATTACTAGGTGGACAGACAGACAGACAGACAGACAGGTAGATAGTTAGACATTTACAAAAAAACAAAAAAAGGTTTTTGAGCAGAATGTTCTTCTTTCAAAAATGACTAGTGCAATTTTGTTTATAATTTTTCATTTTGAATTTCAAAATTAGTCATCCTATATGACCAAAATTGAACTCAATTTAATGATGCATTACCTGACACAATCTCTCTCTAGCCTTATTATATGAAATATCCAGATTTGTGTTTTGATTAACTATGTTCTGGATATTCTCATTGGATCAAAAGGACATCTAGCAATAGAATGATTGAACGATAGAACAATAGATAGGCAGGCAGGCAGGCAGGCAGGGAGATAGATAGATAGATAGATAGATAGATAGATAGATAGATAGATAGATGGTGAGATAGTGAGATAGTGAGATAGAGAGACGGACAGATAAATGTTTAGAAAAAAACTGATGAATAGAGAGAGACAGTCAGATAGAAAGACAGACAGATTGGTAGATTTAAAATGATAGAGACAGATCAATAGAGAGGGAGAGACAGATTGGTAGAGATTGACAGAATAGACAGATTGATATTGATAGAAAGACAGAGAGGTAGATGTATAAAAACATAGAGAGAGATAATATGATAGAGAGACAGACAGATTAGTTGATAGATTCAGATTGATAGAGCGATAGGCAGAGGGACAGATTGACAGAGACAGACAGACTGATCGACAGATGGACGTAGAGACAGACAGACTGATTGAGACAGACAGAGAGACTGAGAGTAGGGATGAAAGTTTAATTGTTTTTTTATCAGAATCATGTTTAAGTCGCAGGAGCTGCAACTTTAATTACAGTCCGTATTATTAATGATGTTGTCTTTAGTTCAGATGTGTTTGACAAACCAGAAGCGACTAAAAACACCATTGGCAGTTTCAAGCCAGACAAGGTGGATGAAATATCAATTGAAGAGGCCTGAATTTCAATTTACACAAAATAATCACAATTGCAAGATCGATTAGAAGAAGCTTTAATAGAGAAAGACGGATGGATGTAGAGACAGTTGGATAAAGAGATAAATAGATGTACTTCATTGACTGAGGGGAAATTTGGGAGCTGCAGTAAAATAATGACATGAATAAACAATGTATTACACATATTTACACAAAATATCAAACAGAAACATGCAGATTCAGTTGTGTGTGAACAGACTAAGAGAAATGAAAGCACATCTTCTGTATTATTATAAGTTGCAATAAAACGTATTAAAAATAATGAAGTTATGAAATTACAGTTTTGGAGGGTTTTTAATGATGCTTTTCCATAATCCCTCGGATCATGTGTACAGTACGTTCCTTTGCTTATAGGCTTTTTGTTCCCCTGGTTTCAGGCAAGCTGTAGAACTGAAGAGCTGAGATTCTGCCTCAGTGCAGTTTGTTTGTGTTTACTCAGTTATTTGTGGCTGTAAGTGTGGAGGAGTTTAGCTGCAGGAACTGAACATTCACATTTATATGACCAGAATCGTGTGAACGGGTGTGGTGTTTGTAGACGAGTGTGGAATGAAAACATTCCGTTTAAGTTTTTGATTGCAGAAAGAGAAATAGAACAGTGAGTGTCGGGGGCGTTGTAGTTACGGTCAGCAGCATATGGAGGCGAGTCTGCATTTATGGTGATGGTCTTTGTGTTTGTATGCCGTTTTACAGAAAGCAAAATTATAAACAGGAAATCACAATATTAGCATGCTTATGTCATAGTTAGTATTTCATCTTGTACTTGTAGCGGGCTTCACTGAAAATGTAGTTTGTGCAACCATTTAAAAGATGGTATTTTCCAGAGTAAGGCTACTACAGAGAGATTAAGACATATTTAATATACACTTATCATCAAAAAAAAATAGTTGCACCCAGAAAGAAGAGTCTGATTGCAATGCTGTTCTGGAGTTGTAGAGGCTCCTAATAGTGTCCTGTGATAATCCATCCCATGCAGCTTGAATATTCTCACACAGTTCCTGCGGGTTGTGCGGGTGGTGGAGTGACATCAGGCCTTCTGGCTGTGAGACAACAAACTGTTCATCTTGGCGCTGACCACGGTGCCTCCACACACGATTTCGTTGGTCATCTCCACCAAGACAAAAGCGGGACTCGTCACTGAAGATGACCCACTGCCTTTCAGGGTCACTCCATGACAGTCTGGCACGACACCATTGCAGTCTTTGACGACGTTGATGTGGTGTTAAGGGCAGACATTGTAACAGTCTGTGTGCATGTAGTCCCGCATTGTGTAGCCTTCTGCACAGGATGGTTGATGGACGGCATCACTGCTTGCTGAATGTCTGCGATTGAGTCAGTCAGGTACAGTGATAAGGCTTGTCTTTGCTTATGTCACATACATGGTAGAGTGTGAAACTTGAATCATTCGCATGTCTCACAATGTCAAACCTACCCACCAAGTTTCATTCCTGTTGGTTGATTCCTTCTGGGTGTAACTATTTGTGCCACTATTCTAAATATATCATGCTACAACTTTTTTTTGCTGCTTGATACAAAAGGAAAACTTGCACAGGTCCTTGACTCTGATTTTAGGGTTACTGGGATACTCGTACCTCATTTCCACCAACAAAGTGCATCAACGACTTTCGTTTCCTCTTTCCAGTATGAACGTATACTGTTATAAGGCATCATGTTAAGTTTCATAGCTATCTTAGTGTTTCTCCCATTACAGATCTCCTGCATTTATTCAACAGCAAATGTTTAGAATTTTTCACATTTTAGCTCAGTAGAAGATGGACGCTTCCATCCGCGAGCACATCATCGATGTGATAAGATTTTTCTTGAGTTCAGCTCAGTGCCGCTTTACCAGTTCCACGGTTCCAAACCAGAGAGTTAATGGTGCTGGAGCGGTACCGATTTTTCCACCTGCGAACCGGCTGCATGGAAAAGCACGGAACGGTTCAAGATTTTGGTGTTTGGTGCAGTAAAACCAGTTATAGAGCATTAAAGTTCCAGAACTTAAAATGTCATTTCTCTGCAATGTATCTCTCTCTGCGTATATACATATATATATTTTCTCTCTCTCTCTCTCTCTCTCCCTATATATATATATATATATATATATATATATATATAAATAGTATATTAATAGTAATACTAATAGTATTATATACTGGGCGTACTAGTTTGCATGCTGTTGCCACTTGGTTGGATAAACTATACCCGCATGATTTGGGTAATAATCTGATAATAATGTTTGTGAAATGTAAACGAGTATTCATAACTTGTAACTTGTCTGTTCTCTGATATTGTAAAGTCATGCAGCGAGCTGTCGGTCATCCATTAACAGGTGCTGGAACATTGATGAAATTCAATCAGTGCTAATTTACAAGGAGCCTTCAGGCCGGCGGTCAGAGAGGATAATATTTCACGTCTGGGCAAGTGCATCATAAAAACATCCTCTGAAAGTGTGACAGGGTGCGAGGAGAGAAAAGCAGCTGCTGCCTCCGCGAGCTGAGCGTTAGAGCTGCCTCACTCAGTGCGGTACTCTCTTTTCCATAAATGCAGCGTCATCTGTTTCGCTGGACATTTCCTGAGCTGATACAGAAATCAGGCGTTATTCAATTTCGGCCTCCCTCTCTCTCTCTCTCTCTCTCTCTCTCTCTGTCTCTCTCTGTATTTATGGCGGTGAGGGCAGCAGCAGTGTGCTCTCCTCTGGCTGCATGTTATAAAGTTGCTGTCACGATGCAGGCTGTGCTCTATGAACACTACAGTAATATCTAATATACTTCATAGCTGGGCTGCATGAAATGAAGAAAAATGCCAGTTTGGCGATTATTGTAGTATTGCAGTTGCGATTCAGTGTGCAGTAGATTAAAACCATAACATGAGGAGAGTATTGTAATGTATGCAGATATCATAACTCATAACTAGTTTCATTATCCTTCTTACCTAACTCACTTTACATTAAATTAGGCATGTGTGCAGGTGTAGATAGATAGGTAACATTTGCTCTGGCCACTCATGCCACCAAGCCAATGATTTCTAGTGGCCAGAATAATAGAAACACCCACCAAATTACATTTCTTTTGACATTTTGTAGTGAAAATACACTTAAAATTACACAAATTAAAATTACAGTTAAAACTAAAGTTAAGATACCAGATATCCTACTCGTGCTTAAATGACAGATGTTTGAAGAAGTCATATTTAAAGCCCTGAAACTCTACTTTACATGAGTGAAAAGTGCTAAACTTGAAGGGGATGTGAAAAATATATACCAGATACACTTCTATTAGGTCTATGTTAAAATTAAAAGTTACATTAAACATTCCTTAGAGGGAACAAACTTTAATATTGCAAATAAATGTATATAATTTTAACATACTACAAAAAAAACATTAAAAATGACACGTGCCATAACTATTCCTATATGTTTTAATGTTTACAATGTGTAAAAACATGTGTTCTGTGTAGAGGGTGTGGTAAATTATTTTCACCAACAAAACATTTGCATACACCCAAAATTTGCATACAGTCATATACACACTGAATACACTGAATGTAACAAGCATGCTTTAGTACCATGGACTAGTCATGGTTTGCATTATAAAAAAAATAAATATTTACATTAAGCTTTACAGTAATGAGAACATCGCCTTTATGGTGACCTTGGTTGTCCACCTACTGAGGTCGTCTCCTCTGATGTCATATGATCTATGTTCTTTCGTTAGATACTAACACCAACTTCATTAACATCTTATTAAATTTTATCTTATTGTTAAAATGTTGCTGTTGCTGTTAGCATGATGGTTATTAAGGCACTGACGCCATGAATTGACCAATCAGAGGCTGTGATCCTGACTTGTCAGTAGAAAAGCGATGCCTTTCTGCGCAAAATAAATGTAAGACTCATGCAGCATGCAGTGTTTACAATATACACTCATCATCAAAAGAATAGCTGCACCCAGAAGGAAGTCTCTGATTGAAATGCTATTGGGAAGGAAGATAAAGGCTACCAGGAACAATAAATGATGATAATTTTAGACTGATATGGGCAATAGTTATTGAGCTACACATACAGAAGTAGTGTCTCTCAGTATGGCGTCGGGCCACTATGTTTGCTAATGCAACATGCTACATGTTAGATGTCAGAATACAGCTTGAATATTCTCACACAGTTCCTGCAGATTTTGCAGTAGGGGTGGAGATGGAGTGACACCAGGCCTTCTGGACGTGTAATGTGTGACAGCAAACTGTTCATCTTGGTGCTGCCCACTGTGCCTCTACACACAGATTCGTTGGTCGTCTCCACCAAGACTTGTGACTGAAGATGACACTCTGCATGACATCCTTGTTTACGTCATATGCTTGGCCGAGCGTGAAACTTCACATGTCTCACAAAGTTTTGTTAATTCCTTCTGGGTGAAACTATTTGTTTTTGACAGTGGGAGTAAATACTGTGTAAATATCATCTATTGTGAAAAACATTTTTGCCATATGATACATGACAAAAGTAAAGTTATATCCCCTCCACCCCACTTTTCTCTCTGCTTCAGATGAATGTAATTACATCAGCTCAGTCCACATTCGAGATTTACACAGCAGGTCGCCTTTGATGAATTCCACAAAATTCAGAGTGCTCTACGGATCTCCTCAGAGTGGTTCAGGAGGAGGAGAAGTGCACTGGCATAAAAGCGCAGCAGCGTTTTATCTCACACTAAAAACAAACTGACAGTGAGGAGAGGAGAGTCGGAGAAAAGGAGAAAACAAGAAGACAGCCGGGCGAACATTGAAGAGTTATTTGGGAGTCCAATCTGACCTTAAATCGGACCATTACACCCTCACTGTGCTCTCCCGTCCACACCGCTCACACTCAGATGACTGAGAGACCCCCGATCGTCTTACAGCCTCTCAGAGAATCTCACTGGATGAGTCCAAACATCCCGACAGCTCACACGCACTGTTTTAACACCCCCGCCCCCCCAACAGCACTCCCCCTCCCTGGAACAGAAGATAACCGTGGGCGTTCGAGTGACACATTGTTTATCGGCCAGCGAAGGTAGAGTTACGTTATGACTTCATGTAGTTCAGTATGAGATTAGAGATAGAGCATAAAGGGAGAGAGAGAGGCTATAAAGAGAGAGGGGAGAAAAGGAGAGAACAAAGAGAAAGATGGATTAACAAGAGAAAGTGAGAGTATAAGGGGAGACAGTAAAGGAGAAACTAATGAAATGGAGGGTATAGAGAGAGAAAAAAGAAAAATGGAGAGAAGAGGAAAAGCAAGAAAAAAGGTGTATATAAGGTGTATAGCAAGAGTGTAAAAAGAAAGAAATAGAGAAAGACAGAAAGGGATACAGAGGTCGACAGAAAATATAGAGAGGAAGGTGTATAAATAGAAAGATGAAGGGAAAAAGAGAAAATGAGAACTAGACAGGGAGGAGACAGAGAGGGATAAGAGAAATAGAGGAAATAAAAGGAGGTGAGGGGATTAGAAAAAAGAGAGTAAAGAAAGATTGTTAAGACAGGGAAAATAGAGTATAAAGAGAAAGGGGAGGAAAGAAAAAGGAAGAGAGAAAATAGAGAGGAAATAAGAAGAGAAAGAGAAGATTAGGGCAGATGAGAAAGATATAAGAGAGTATTAAGAGAAAGGGGTGGAAAGAAAGAAAAGGACAAAATGAGGAGAAGAAAATGAGAGAAAGAATAAGAGAATATAAAGAGAGAGGGGTAAGAAAATGAGTATTAAGAGAGAGAGAGCAGGAGAGCATATAAGAGGGAGAGAGGGGAAAGAGAGAGAGAGAGAGAGAGGTGCAGTAATCTAAGTAAAGCCAGAATGCTCTATGGCTTCTGTACAAACATTTATTGTGAATAATGGATGTGATGGTCAGTGTGTACTCGGAGCCAGTTCAGTAATACAGCTGTCCTCTGGTTTACAGAGGTAGCGTTAGCGGAGGATAGAGGAGTGCACCTCGGCGTGGTTCTATAAATATTCACCCTCAACCTCTTAATACAGCAGTGGCCCGGCGTGTAGGTACAGCGTTTATTCCTGCTCAGGGGACTGCAGAGAAGGACATTAGCCGCAGGAAGTTTTCACTTTGACGAGCAGCGAGCATTGATCTTTAGTTGAGGTCATTCAGATCCATATAATAACTCAATTCCCATTTGCAGCTTATGTAAAGGGCAGACTTCAATAAACGCATGAAATACGTTATTTAAATTCATTAATTATACTGATGGCAGTATAGATCTGAAATAATGTATCCAAACGCGGTTCGTACTCTTCAGGCTCTTTAGCCCATCTCATCTGTGAAAGGAGAACTCCACTGAATATTTCACATTTCTGCATAATTCAGTGGCTGAGATGTAAACAAAGTGAAATGGCTCATTACAGTGGTGATGATGGGAACCAGGGGTCACGATCATGAATATAGACATTTGATTTACTGTCCAAAACCAGCAGTGACCCTACATCCACCTTCTTAAATTGTTTTTCCATATGTAATGCTGACAGTGCTAAAGCTGTAGAGATGTAATGATACACACAATGTATACATACCATTGGTGATACATATTAGTGTCCCGGTTCAATAAGTTTATCAATACAGCAGAAATAAGATGTGGCTGAAACTGCAAATGTGCATTAAAAAGTAAATTGGTTCATTACAGGATTTAATATGATGCAAGTACAATATTTAAAGGAAAAGCTATTTTGTTAGCCCCACGCTATCACAAAAACCATGAGGTAACTTATAATGATTTAGTACATGCATTGCGATATGTTGTATTGCTCTATTTCTAGTAAAATAGGGGTTAATCCGAGACATTAAGTTTGTCTCCCCCCAGGGCTACACCAAATATACATACAACAATTCAAATGTTAAACTGTGTAAATAAACTATGGCTACAGTTACACTAACTATTTTGATATCTAAAGCTTTATATGCCAAAACACAACAACAGTTAACAGGAATATTGGATAACATACGTATTCAGTGTAGAGATTCAAATCTTACAATGGCATTTATTTTGTTCCTTGTATTACGCTGCGTTTAAGTGGTGTTGAAAACTGGAAGATACCAGATGTCCCTCTTGTAAATTGTGCTTATACGGCCGACAAAGTCGTATTTACAGCCATGAAACTCTAGTTTACATGAGTGTAAAGCGCTAAACTTGCAGGGAATGTGAAAAAATGTATACCAGATACACTTCTATTAGATCTATGTGCTTTTTAATACAGATGTGAAAAACAGGATACATATTCTCTGGAAATCCATGCTTTCTTTTTCTGTGTGTCTGGTGTATTTACAAACATGCACCCGAACAAAGTGAAGTTGTACTGTGTTCACTAGTTAACCATCTGGTATATTTAATAATAATAATAATGAGCACCAATGTACTGCTGTAGTTCTTCTGCTAACTTGCTTTAGTCTATAAGTTGTTATAAACATTTTCAATAAAGGTCACACTAATGATAAATGTGGTGGTAAGTAATAAGAAAAGGGACTAATAACTATTATGTCAGCACGTTTACAGCTACTTTTGACGATAACCAGTTCACAACAACCAAAAATGATGTTGCATAATTTTAGAAAGTGCCCAACCAGGTACGTATACTTTTAAACATATAAATATTCAAGGCTAAAATGTATGAATAAAAGAATGTCTCAGACATCAGACAGTGTATTCATAACCACTTTATGTAATAACTTATTACGAGGGAACTTTTGGAGGTGGACGTCTGGTTCCCATCACCACCACTGTGAACAATTTTGACTCAGGAAGTTTCTCTAGAATGTAGCATTTCACAACAAACCAATGACTTTGTGTACGTCTTAACAACTTAATTATGTTGTTTTTTTATTAAATCTGGTCCCTTAAGGAGAAGACCTTCACTGTGGTGATTAGTTTTGTATGCTGGAGTGTTAACAGCTGTTCTCTATTTCTCCTCTTGAATGAATGTCTGCTGTTGCTGTTTGATTATAATAACTGTTAAGCAGCAGTTTTGCTAAAGTAAATACCATATGTTTCAAAATTATTCATAACAGATGTGCAGGCCCTGTTTATATTCTGAAGGGGGTGGGATTGGGGGGGCAGGGGACGGAATAACAGGCTGGCTTTGATTGAGGTTTTTTTTCCCAACAGTTACTATGTGTTGAATAACAGCCGCCTGAAATGCTGTGGATCACCAACAGAACTTTCGAATGAGACGCCCAGCAAACTTCATTATTGGACTGGACAGTTTGATTTATTTACATGTTATTTCATAATAAGATGCGCTCACATTCATTACCAGGAAAATGCATCTTCCTCACTGCATGATAAGTGTGCTGGGCTTGTTTAAAGCAGAGCCAGTGGGGATTTATAGATGCCTCTAAGAAAAACGGAAACAACCTGATTGTGTATTCATGCAGGAAGAAACCCAGTTGAAGCTCAGCTAGTGTGCTAGATTTATCGAGATTTATGCATTTCAAACTGAATTATGTGTCTAAAATGTGATACAACTCTTTCAGCATCTACTCATCATCTGAAGGATGTTCTGGGTGGACCTATATGATCTATTAGAGGAATCTACGTGCAGTAAATTTCTGATTTTTAAGGCTATGGAGGATTGCGTTTGATCCATTTCTATTTAATATGACACAAAAATGAGTTTTAGTACAAATCTCGCATCATTGCATCATTATGGTTTAGGAGACAATCCAGGAGTTAATATGTGCTGTAACCTATTTTACCTACCTATTTTATTGGATGTGGCACCTTGTCATATTGAATACATTCATGTTATACACACCCACCAGCCACTTCATTAGCTCCACTTTCCATATAGGACGGCACTTTGGAGTTCTCCAATTACAGACTCTAGTTCAACTGTTTATCTGCATACTTGTTAATGCAGTGACGCTAACGTGGTGGTGGTGTGTTAGTGTGCATTGTGCTAGTGTGAGCGGGTCTGATGCAGCAGGGCTGGTGGAGTTTATAAACACCTCAGTGTCACTTCTGGACTGAGAATAGTCCACCAACCACGGCCTGTATCACCGTTACCTATTATTATTTTATTCCACATTCCACCCCTTATTCAACTGGTATTGCCCCTTCGACAGAAAAAAGGCAATTTCTACAACTGTCTACCAGTTTCTGACATCTACTGGGATGAACGTTTGCCCCATTCCTCTATGCAGAATTATCTCAACTGTGCAGCTTTTTGAGGGACTTCTTGCTGATTTCAATTGGAGTCAGATCTGGGCTTTGACCAGGCTATATCATAACACTCCATTACTTTCTTTTGAGCCTTTCCTTGGTGGATTTACTTGTGTGTTTGTCTTTATCTTGTTGGAAGATACACTTCTTTAGCATCAACTTTTATACAGCTGGTTTAACATTCTCCTCAAGCACTCTCTGATATGACAGAGAATTCATACTCAATTCTATGACTGAAAGTTGACAAGGCCTTAAAGCAGCAAGCCACCCTATGAGATGTTCATTTGAACATCTGAAATGCTGTCTTTGTTTTTTGCCAAACATGGCTTGTAGTATCTTTGACTTGTCTGTCCAAAGAACATTGTTCCAGATGTCCTGGTCCTTGCCTAGATATTCATTAGCAAATTAGCAAATTTAGTCCTGCACCCATGTTCTTTTTAAACAACAAAGACTTCCTCCATGTGCACCTCCAACATTGATCAAATTTGGGCATTCTTTTATTAATGGTAGTTATATACTTTTACATCAACACCACCACGAGCCAGCTGCACATTCTTTAATGAAATTGGGGTTCTTAGAGACTTATTTTAGTATTTCCTGTTCTGCTCTTAGGTTAAATTTGCTGGGGCATCCTGGCCTGGACATGTTGGCAGTGGTTTTAAATTTTAAATTGGTTTAAAGGATTGATTTCCAATGGATGAATATCTTCTTAAACACCTTCCCAGACTCATAGGCATCTACAGTTTTCTTGCTGGTGGCCTGAGAGAGCGCTCGAATTCAGCCTTAGTCTGAAAGTTGTGAATTTGAAAAGTTTAAATATGGTGATGATTAAGAAAAAAGGACTTTTTATAGCTGTGGTTACGTCACCACGTTTAGGGGTATATAGTTTTTACGAGTAGTTTTTTTTATACTGTGTGGTAGTGTTCAGATTGAGACACAGCCTGGATAGAGACATGCTGGCAGTTGGGTACAAACCCTTTATTTCTTTATTATAGCTAGTTTCAAAACTGTCGGTCATATTCATTAGTTAGCCCATTAGTTAGTTTTCTTGTAGTGTTATTTGTGTAGAAAATATTCTATACAGACTCATAGGAACAGTGATTTATTCATTTATTCATTCAGTTTAAAATGTAATGGAATTTAGTGTAAAACATTTATAATGAATAGAATTAAACCACTAAATACTCTTTAAAGACTTTGCTAACCAATGGTCTCAGCCGAATGTTTGATTGTTGATGTGAGTCATCTAAACTCTTCCTTCCTTGGTGACCATTTCCTGTTTGTTTCCCATCAGATATTTGGAAACACTTTCCGGACTGATTTTCAGTCTGTGACAATCCAAACATTCCTAAATTAGTGCCCCCCTGGGTCTGGCTGTCGTTTTGTGGAACACACCTTCTTCCCTTCCGCAGCATTTCAGTTACATAACACTTTCCACAGAGGCCCAATCAGTGCAGGCCAGCGTTTAGGCTCCGCTTCCTAAATCCTCTTTACCCCGCTTTCATAATCAGATAAGACACAACTCCTTGGATTATGAGGACCGTTAGGTCTTCTGCCATTGTATTGGTTACAGAGTGTCTTTCTCAAAAGGATGTTCCAGACATAAGTGAAATGTCACACTTGGGCCAACCTGTGCAGGCTCCAGCCACTATTGTGTTCCGTAGTACATTTAGAGTGAGTTATTCATTCAGTCTAATGAGAAACTGTAGAACACGACTCAGTTTATACTACAATTCCTACATTTAGAGTGAGTTATTCATATAACCTAATGGGAACCTTTAGAACAGGACTCACTCTGTAACATAATATCCACATTTAGAGCAAGGTACCTACGTTTGTAGTGAATTCTTTCAATCTAATGAGATTATTACTATTATGCTGTTCCCAATGAATAAATCATAGAATGTTGTTTTATAAATTAAAGTCATACTTTACAAGTAGCAGGGTGCTATCTCATAACTGAGACCATCCTACATGATATGGGATATTGCTGTAGCATGGACTACAGAAGCACTGGTAAAAAAAAAATGTCAGAGTAATTAAAGTAGTGTCAGCTGTGACAGAAAATGATTCACCTGACAAAGTAAATTAGTGTAAAAAGAAACAGCAATATTGTGTCACACATCATTCTGGTACCGCACCCAAAACCAACTCAAACACTAATTTAAATCAGAGTTATGTCCCTGTTAACAACAGTAAGTGTAGATCTGGAACTTTATGAGAGCTACTGTATATCCTATGACTGTATAAACAGTGCTATAGGCTTCATTCATTGTAGGAGTAAATGCATGAGCTCATTTAGAGCACATTTAATATTATTATTGATTTGTTAAATCAAAGTAACGAGGAAAATGTAGCATGTGGAACGAACCGATTAAAAATGAATGTCATAATTCATTTTAACTGTACACTAAGAAAAAAAGTACTGCTCAGTAGTTTGGTACCATGTGAGAAAATGATCTATAAAGCTGTTTGTCTTGGCAGTTTTTGTTTGTTTAAATAATTAGGAAACAAACAATAATAATTTGATATTCTTCTGTATGTGAATATGTTGACTTAACTTGCAAATCTCTTCTCAAGGAAGTCCGGTAGTTACAGTACCGTCCAATACCAAGGTCAATCTTTCATTACATGAAATCATTAATTGAATGATTGAATTGAACAAATCCATGCAGTGGCTGGACTGCAGCCAAAAGGCAGAAAGCAAACCTGCATTCTTCTAATCTGTATTCTTTTAACCTACATATGCATAACTTCACTAGAAACAAAACATTCCAGTTACTGACTATTGTATTTATGTTTATTTGTATTTATACTAAAGCTATATCATCAGAAATACATGTACAGCCCAGATAAAGAAAGTTTTTTTTAACAGAATATCTAGATCATGTTTTTTAGGAACACAGAAAAGAGATGTTACTTGGTATAAAATAGGGGCTGAAAAGTACTTCCTTCATGACTACATTGATTTTCAACATTGAAATCCATGACATTTCAGATATGCTGGTTTAATTACTTTGCAGTAAGTGCAGAAATCGATGACTCCTGTAATTACAAAAGCTTTGACTGAGGCTGGAACAAGACTTTTTTGCGCAAAGCTCAACAAACATGCTTCACGCTTAGTGCTTTATTTTAATAGCGTTTTGCTTTTGAGTGGCGCTGATTTGAGGGAACTCTGTGGAGGATCGTGAGATCCTGCGGGGAGTTTAGTGCGTGTCGTGTACAGAGTGAGTGCTGTGGAGCTGGACAGCAGCAGCAGGCCTGATACGGCGTGTCTAATTCAGATGAATTAATGGTGCTGATTTGGCTGGACAGGCTGGAATAATCTGACAGTGTATA
Source organism: Semaprochilodus insignis (assembly GCA_034552555.1). Lineage (NCBI taxonomy): Eukaryota > Metazoa > Chordata > Actinopteri > Characiformes > Prochilodontidae > Semaprochilodus > Semaprochilodus insignis. The sequence continues at coordinate 10,121,542 of CM067497.1, forward strand.
TGGAATCATACAATGAAACTCTGCAATGCAGACAGAATAAAATGTGATTATACAATTAAAGGTACACCATGAGCCTGAAGCTGGAAAGCAGATGGCCTCATTTATCTCTTGCTTACAGATTTTACTGCAAAGCTAAAGAATCACAGAGTCACTGTTGGTGTTGTAGATGTATTGAGAAGTCTGTGTTCTTGTCAGTGCTGCACTAGTAAATTGTTCTGTATGTGGAAATCCAGTTGTTTGTAAAGAGCCTTTACAATAGTGAATTATAGTCAGACTGATATATTGGTTGGCTGATAATATCAGCCAGTATTGACAACCCATGTCGTATCGGCATCTCTGAAAATACTTTGATATTTTTTAGATTGATAATATTTTGTAATGTTTTGAGTGCAACTTTACTGAGATTCAGGGTAGCACTACAATATTCATATTATATGAGTTTTTGTTGTTTGTTTGAATCCACATACTACATTTTTCAAGTTCCACTCATAACAATTATGTACTTTTATCTACCATAATTCCGCTTTACATGACCAATTTGTAACTTCTCTTTATTCCTAAGAATTAAACAGGCTGTCCCTTTCACAATGATATATGCAAATGAACTCTGATTTGCTGATTGGCTGTCCTGTATTGTGTCTTGTTCATACTCTTCTGGGCTGAAACCCTCCCTAAATCAGTCCCTAGTGACATCACAAATACAAAGAAAAAAATTGAAAACGGGCTGATTTTGAAGTGTAGTATATATGGGTTTTATGTAGAGACAGTGCATATATTTCCCAATTTTTGTCCCTTGAAAATAATTTTGGTGATGAATCCGTTATCAAAGAAACCACTGTCAGAAATTCCCAAATTACCTTTAGCAGAAAGCGACATAAAAAATAATAACTTTCTATGTTTATATAACTATAAGTATAGTTATGATTATGGAATCTCAGTTTTGCTAATATTGTCAGTAGAGTATTAGTAGTGTTTTTTGACTTTAAAAAAATGCATAAACGCATATGTACATATATTGGAATTTCATTCCTAGTCCTAGCTCCAGAGAGCAAACCAAGATTTTAATGAGCCTCATAAATAAATATACATGTACTTATTAAATATTAACTGTAAAGATTATTTATATAAATATTATTTATTTATGCACACTATATGGCAGAAAGCTCTTCTGAAGATTCGTTTTAACCTCTGACTCTATTAAAGATGAGGCTTACCCTTTAGTCCAGTCAGTGCCCAGTCACAGTTAGACCATCCCATCCTGACTTTATGCCCTGTTGCATGATATGCATTACTATATTAGTTTTTCTGAAGTTTGATATGCTGGAATGCATAAAAATCATTTTCCAGCATGCAAATTCAGTGATTCAGTTCAATGAGTGTTTCCTATGCTATGCTGCAATAAATCCAGTAAACAAAACTAATTAAGGTCTCCCTGTAGTTAGTCACACATGTGGACATGGTTCTTTAAGTACTGATAAGATCCACAACATGCAGAGTTCTGGTGTTATATTGATATTAATGATGGACATTTGTGAATGCGTGAAAATGTAGCTGCTCTAGTGGTTTTAAAAAACATGAAAAAATGACCACTCAATGCGAATGACCAATCAAAACAAATGACCACTCTCAAGATTGTTCGTTTCAGTGGCCAAGATGTGATATGTTGTGTCTGAGGTCACTGAGTTATAGACTGACCCCTGATTACAACTACTTCTATGTTTCATAGTTGATTCAGCTATCACAATCCATGCACCTCCAATAATAAAGGCCCTGATGTACCAAAGTTGCGATGCTTTTATACATTGTGGTAGCAGAGATTTAAAAACACCTGATAAGTAAAAGAATAAAATGTGAAATGATCAAATAATTAAGTAATTGTGTAATGTGATTTCCCAACATAACATATTTAAATGCTGTATTATTGCACTTTATGAGACACTTTATCACTAGCTGCCTTTGGTATTGTCTATTTTTTGGGTGCTGTTAGAAGTATAAAATGAAAGCATAGTGTAATATGCCTTTAAATTAACAATGGAGTGTTTCTTTAATTCAGTGTGAAAGTAAAATTAGTAAAATGTATGTTTACTTTTGCGTAGGATTTGCATGTCTACAAATTTCTTGTATTATTGTTATTTTCTATGTTTAGTCTTATTATTGGTTTTATAGATGATACTGATAAGAATTTTGGTTAATCAATTGCTTAAATCATCCCTACCAGATGATGAATAACAAATCTGAATCTAAATTTGCATGCCCTCTGTTTTTGCAATCCGATTTGGCCGTACGCAACTTTGATGAATAGTATGAGTATGGCCTGGCATTGCGAGGCTTTGGGCCTGAATCTCCCTGCACTGTGTATCAAGGTGAAGGATGGGACGAAATACACAATTGGCTGTTGCTCCAGGTTAGGAAGACTGAGGTTATACTGCAGCGCTGCCGTATGTTTGGCAGGTAGTTTGTCATGTTTGTAACGCAGGGTGCTGTGTGCCTTCAGATAGCTCCCCTCCTCGTTCGGTTTAAAACTGCAACTAGTTAATGACAGCATTGATTTAGTCTTTTTTATGGTTTTAATTAAAAGCAAAAGTAAAATGTCTTTTGTAAAAACACTAGACAAATAAAGATAATTGAATTATAAATTATACAGCTCTGCGACAGTAGTTCCCAACCCAGACGGTGCGCAATTTTCCTTCGTCCCTGTGTGTTGCGAACTAGGTGGAGCAAGAACATTGGACCGTGATAGTAGCCAGTTTAATTCTAAGCAGTATGAATGTCATAACCATTAAATGCCACAAATAAGAGCACACAGCACAACATGTGAAGAGTGCAGACCATGCTAATGTTAGTTAGTTTTAGGGTTTGCTTTAGCTTAACATGGACACCAAAGTAATGAGGCCTGTGCACAGAACCCTGCATGACTTGGCCATGAACATGGCCTTGTCTGCATAACTAGCCAAGAACCATCTGGTGCTAAAGCATGCGTGTCATATTTTCCAAATTCCAGCATGGCCTGCCACTCAGGGGCGAATATGCAGACACACACGTATGATCTGAAATTGTGACTTGAAATACAGTGAGCCTGAAGTTGGCTTCATATTCAAATTTACCGTTCCATCTGAAAATGTAGTTACATTCAAACATTGTACAGGTGCTCATAGGTGCCCTTACAGCATCAACACAGGTGTATGTAGGGTTTTTAATCTATCCATGCATGAAATAAATACATGTTTTAAACCGCTTTATCCTTCTTGGTCGTAGGGGGGGCTGGAGCCCATCTCAGTTTTCAATAGGCAGAAGGCAGGAAACACCCTGGACAGACTGAAATAACATGTAGAATATACTTGGTCAGGCTTAGTAAGAGAAAAGCAGGTAAGAGAAAGCAAAGAAGGGAACTGATCTTGATCTTCCAGGCTCAAACAAACAGAAAGGTTTTCAAGCATGGTTGTGCATGTGAGTTTAGAAGGAGAGTTTGATTACTGTTTTATACTGTTTTAAGTCTTCATTCAGTAAGAATTAAGTTTGATTTGCATTGCCTCAGCACTGCTTGGGAAATATTAAAAAAGTCAGTCTGTTTCTGTAAATCACCTTTAGGTAGAAACTGGACTGTATAAAGCTCAATGGTGGATGTCAGCGCATAACAGCTAAGACTGTACACTTTATTATAAATGATGGATCCTGCCATGTGATGACAAGGACGTGATTTACTTCCGAACGAGCCTGTAGCCTTCTAATCACTTTTCATAAGTATCTCCATGTAATTCAGCGCTCAAAAAGTTGTGATTCATCATTCTTTCTCCTCCTCCTCCTCCTCCTCCACACACAGACCTTTTTTTGGGTTCTCCTGGCAGCAGAACTCCCCAGCGGAGTCTATAAGTCGGCCTGTGGGCTGCTGAGCAGAACCTGACTGATGGAGCTAATTGTGGCGTTGGAGAGTGATTATAGGGAGCTGTACGTGAAGAGTAAAAAAGAGATTTTCAGGTGTAAAAGGGGAAAATTAATGAACAGGTAGAAGTTAAATGACCACAAATGATCACACCATCTATGGGGTTCTGTTTGCTGTCATTTCAGGTCAAAGAAAATGGGCATAAGTATGCTGGCACAGCTAAAAACTCTAAAAACATGCACAATTTTCAGTCTGTCGTTCAACAAATGCCAACATATATCTATCTAACAACAAAGAGCTTCAAACTAGGAGAAAGGAGAACGCTAATTAGCCTTAGCTCTGTTACCTCAGAACAGGTACAATTGTGGCAAACAGACACTACACTGACACTTTTAAATAAAAAATCTTAGGGAGCTGAAGTCGAGTGACTTGTGTTGGAGACAGATGAAGTTGTTCTAAAGTTCTGAAGTTGTAAGGAGCTGTTAGCCTTAGCTGAGCCATAGGTTCCTGAGATATTTCCTGGTCCTGATTTAGCAGCACATCAGATGGAAAGTGAAAACATAACTGGCATGATATAGCTGTGGAAACTGTTTTGCTCCAGGGTGAGTTTAACAGCAACTGTGAAGCGTTTAGAGGTTTTTAATTTTTTAGGTAGGAGTGTCGTCTCGCTGTTAAAGCAACTTATTGAGACATGGAAAAGCAGCTTAACTTTCAATGTGACATAAAATACACAGTTTTTTAATCGTTTTCAACAGTTTTTGTTTGTTTTGACACAGTGTAACTAGCAGCAAGCATTTTCATGTGTGGACATGGCAGTGACAATATATTATCATAAAATTACATTTAAAATTGGTTTAGCCATTTACTAGATTCTTCTAAAGTAAATGTTTGATGATTTAGGTCTTCGGTTGGCACCATGGTATGTTATATAGCTCTACATACAATGAAAATATGGCATATGGCAACACGAGGCTATGAATTATTTCCGACTCAGCTCTTTGAAACAAGTTTAGAAATTGTGTGGAAAGTGGAAACTCAAAACTTTAAACTCATATCACATTATTCAGCAAACACACAAAGTTGTCCCAAAGTTGTGCACTTTTTTTACAATGTTGCTACAACACTGTCAAAAGCAGGTGCTGTTTACATGGTCGGAACAAAGCTGTCACAGTGTTGTCATAAAGTCACTATTAAGTAGGGCTGCCCTCTAGAAGTCGACGAGTCGAATCGTCAGTCGGAGACCCTTTGAGTTGACTGAGAACCTTCAAGTCGACTGACAAGAGTGACGAGGTTTTTTTATTTATTTATTTTTTTGTCGTAAAACAGACAAAAGCTTACAAAATGCACAAGAACTTTAAGAATGTAAAAAGACATTTTAATAATTATTAAAAGGGGAATAGTAAATATATATTAAGTTCTAACTGGGTTATGACACATGCTTGCTAAAAAAATTAAATCCACGTGACAACGTGCGCTGGCGGTTCACCGTTGAAGGAAGCTAAAGCTGTGAAGCTGAGAAACACGTGTGGAACGATGTCTCAGAAAAAGTCTGGAGGAGCTTTTGAAGAAGAGAATCCGAACAAATTAAAGCTAATTCTGCTCGTCATTTAGTCAGACATCGAACACTGCTTCAAACGAGTGAGTTGACTTTCGTTTTAGACATAATGGCTGTTTGCGGTGAAGGAAAAACGGACAGAAGACATTTGTTTTTTTATAATTCCATTATTTTAGAAACTAAATTACAGATATTTTTATTTATTCTTTTACAGCTAACATTATTTTTATTTAAAGATAAGTACAGTCACTTAATATGCCTGCCGATAAACAAGAAATAATTATTTCAGCGCAGGTGAAGGTCTACCGTTCTCCTTTTCATCTAAAAATAATTTAAATATTGAAAAATTTGGTTTTATTTAGGAGTTCATTATTTACGAGAGATGAAAGACGAAGGGTCATCCCACTGAAGGAGCTGTTAAAAGTGAAATTAAAAAGACAGGCTATAAGCGCAAATTTTTTAGCATAAATACATTGCTTGCTGCCCGACGCTATATTCTGTAATTAAATCAGGCTCCAGATCGTTCATCATATGCCACATCTCTTTTAGTTCAAAAATATGTTCCTGTGACTCTGCTGACTTTCTAAATGAGGAGGACATCAGATCTGAAATGTATGCCAATTGATTTACTGATTACTAGATAATGTATATGGAGAAAAAACATGAACGAATAGTCGAGTCGGGTACAGCCCTACTATTAAGTAATGCTGTCATACGGTGTTATGACTACCTGTTGGCTACTTAGCAAAATTCCATGGAGTTGGCTGCTTTGTCACAATGTTGTCAGATAGCATTGTCACAACTTTCTGAGGAATTACATTTCAATGTTGTGAAAATGTTGTGGGTACCAAAACAATAGGTTGTCACAATGCATCTATCCCGTGCTATCATGATTTAAATTTGATGATGTAATTTGAACATGCTATCCTAATTTTAAAATACTGATTTCATTTTTTATCTACCAGCGTCCGGTATACCACCCAATCCTGGTTTTGAAACATGCTATATGATGATTTAGGCCTGCAGATAGCTTACCACATTAATTGGTAAGGTTAGCATTAAGCTAACAACATTCTACTAGTGCTTAGCTAGGCTCGTAGCTCCAGTACTAAAATTAAAGAAGCTACGTTCAGACACTAAATATGTCTTGGTTGATCCACCGCAATCAGAGATAATGAATGAAACTAGATTTTATGTCAAATTGTTCCTTTTGCTACATTTCCTACATATTATGTTCCTTCATGGTAGTTGGTGGTTAGCAGGATTCTGTCCAGCTGGAGAGCTTTCAGTAGCAGTGTGCTAATCAGGTCTGTAAGGCGTGTCCTAATGAGCTTACTGGAGTTAAATACAGCTGAACGCTCGGCACAAGGAGGGAGTTCAGACAGGAAGGGAAGAGTTATCTCTGTCACTGTCACAGGACACTGCAATCTAGAATTAACCCTTTTGTTATTACCAAAAGCATCCCTTTACTGTATCACATATACAGGACCTCAAACGCTGAAAACGTTTTCCCCGTATTAAAATAATCTTTTAGATAACTAATATTGAGCAAGATGTTAACTCCTTTCCACTGGCAGAACATACTTACAGAAGAATGGTTGTAACCTAAAAACTTGGGTCCCTAAGACTTTTGCACACAACTATACTGCTCTTCATTTTTTAAATTGAAAATGGCAATAATAGAAATATTGTTAGGGGGCACTTTTCGTTTAGTCATTATCTGACAATGGCAATTAAATCTGCAGTGCATGCAATGGGAGTAATGCAACATACTGCTATAGGATATATCAACATCATCGCGGTATGAAAAAATCATAGGCTAAGCATATATGAATAAGTGTTTCAGAAACACGGAAAAGTATGGGTGTATTTGTATAGCATTGTACACATAGCATTTCCATGTCTCTATGCTGTTGCCATATGGCAACAATTTAGTTGTATCATTTTATACAAAACCCAAAGAAACCAAAAATAGTTTCATATATTAAAAAGTAGTACAGGTTGAAACATGGTCTGAAAAAGGAATGGAAAAACATGAACGTATTACCGTATGGCAACATCATAGAATATCGGTTATTTCTGACTTGTAGCTCACTGAAACAAGTGGAAAATGGAGTTTCAAAACGTTAACTGTCTATGTGTTTGCATGTTTTAGGAGGAAATATTTAAGTATAATTTAAACTGATGAAAAGTTGCTGTCCAATGTACTGTGTGCACAGCCTTGTTTTACATAAAGACTATTCTGTTTTGCTGTTTTGTGTTGTTTTTAATTTTTAATTTTTTTGTAAAACTTTTTTTTTTTTACAAATGATTACTAGTATTATTCATTTTAATTGGTTCGAATTGAGTGTCTAGTAATATAAAACATGTTTCAATACAGGTGCTCTCACAGTTTAATGTGTATTAATTTCATGGTGCTTAACGGGATTTATTGCAGGAACTGTGTGCATTAAAAAATCTTTAGTAGGACGAAGGCCAAAAACAGTGTCCAACAGCACTATGTCAAGCCAATAACTGAAATGCTACTTAGGCAGCCACTGGAGTTCAGATCCACCTTCAGGCTGATGGTAAATTAAGTGGAAGAACAGCTGCAGGGGCCCATAAATGTTCATTAGCCATGTCTGAGTTGCTTATGTAGCTGGGAGAAATCAAAAGAAACTATGGAGATGCCAAGAAAAGGACATTCCCTCCATCTCCCATCTGTACCACTGCCAATCAGACCCACAGATCACATCCCCTTACATTTTAATGAGTGTAATGAACTTTAGATCATAACCGTGACATCTATTAACCTGCAGTTACAGAGAGTTATCATTCTGCTGTACATAAGTATATGTATTGCTGTGCAAAAGTCTTAGGCACCTTGTTTAAAACTCTATCTTTAAGTGTGTTATCTTTGAACTAGTTTGAAGAACAAAGTTTGGTTTCAGATTTCCTCTGGACAACTCCAGCCATCACATAGATTTATTCAATTCCATCAGCATCTTAATTCAATAAAGTACTGACTATATAACATAGATACTGGATGATGGCTTCAAATAATACTGGACTTCCTCTAGGAGAGCTTTGGAAACACATTAACACACAAAATTTCTATGTTCTAAAAAGTTTTTTTGCACAGTGCTAATAATCTTATCTAATAACATATGTTACATAAAAAATGGAACCTTCTGACTTTTTCTGTTTATTTCAATGTCTAGAAATTAATCAAACATGAAAGAAGTAAAGAAAATGCATATATTTCCTAATAAACAGTGTCAAAATTGAATGATGAACAAAACAGAAAAGCTGCAATAATGATCTTACAATAGAACTTTAACATTATTAAAATACATTTTTATTTGGTCCTTGTCATATGAAGTTACTTTTGTGAAGATGTTCATGGTTTTGTTTCAATAACATATTGTGCTTGATATATGTAAATGAGCTCTGTTCTGATTCAGTGTGAGTGGGTGGGGCTAAAGTGCTATAGACTAAATAGGTGTATATATGTGTATGTATATGTGTGTGTGTGTGTGTGTGTGTGTGATTTTTTTAAATACTACAATTAACTCCTTTATTTCAATAAAAGCAAGGGAACTTTAGTTTTCCATATTACACTTTATGCCCTTCAAATGGTTCTTCGCACTAAGAGTGATTCTTCTGTGTCTTCCCTTAAAGAAAACATTATGGCCCTCTTTTAAACAGTGAAGGTGTGGTGAGTTAGATATTTTAAAATGTACATAGATACACAATACTGTCATATACACCAAAACTGTAAGTAATCTTAATTATACCATGATTAACACTGCCCACCACTAGAGTGAAGGTCTAACTCAACAGAATTTCATCACTTTATATTTCCTTGTTGTTTTCCTTGTTCCTGTTGGACGTAAAAGGGTTAAGAGAGTAGTGAATATAAAAAAGATGAAGTGTTCTGGGAAAACATAAAGGATTTGGAATTCACCCTATTTATGTGATTAAAAACTAAGGCTTTGAGCACAAATAATAACGTGAGTCTTAACTGATTTCCCAGAAAGACTCTCTGAAATCTCAATGCGGGATTACGCTGCACTGACCGCTTCAGACGGAGATGTTGGGATCTGAACGGCTGGGAAAATAATGCGGATTATGTTGGTAAGCATTGAAACGTGAAGAAATCATCTGTCAGATCTCTGCGCCGTGATTACTTTAACGTGAACGGCTGTTTATTCCCGTCCCTCATCGTGCACACGTGTTCCTGTAACCTGTACGGTGTAAAGGTGACCTCTCTGCTCAGTGTTTCTGTTTTAACCTCTGCAGATTTGGGCTTTAGAGGATTTCACAATCTCTCGTGCACTGCAGTTGACAGCCCACATTCTATATTTGCCTTGTACTTTTGACATTTGTGTGGCTTTATGTACAAACCATAGATGACTGTTTTCCAGCTTCTCTTTATCCTTAAGACTTGAATAGGCTGTATTGTTACTGTACCTTTAAGACTGTGCATGGGCTCTACTCTGAGCAATTGTTGTCTTGTTACAACCAAATTGACTACTCAGCAGAGTCACTAAACACATTCACGGTTAGGACACCCAAACATGTAAAGCGTATCCAAAGATGCATTTAACCCACATATAACACTGAATTTGTTTGTTTGAAACCAACATCCGAAGGAAAAACAAGAGTGAGGAATTCTGGGTAACTTATTGCTTGTCTTTTTGAGTTTGTTCTGCTCACTAAAATAAGTACATTTGAATTTTTAACTGGACGGTTCAAACAATTTGCTTGGATTAAATGACAGCAACTAATCGCAAGAAAGTAAGTAAATATTACTTAATCATTCAAGTAATAACGTCAGAGCTGTCAGTGTATGTAAATGGGTTGGTTTTTGTCCAATCACAGAAACAGTGACTTTACAATATGCTGTTTTATTTCCAAATATATGGACTATAGAGTGAATGGTGTGTTCTGAGAAGTTAGAAGTTTAATAAATCAAAGTTAAAAAAAAAAAACACTAGATCAAACCTATATATGTCAAGAAAGTAAGAAAGTTAGGAATTTACTTTTCTGTGGTATAAATACTTTGGTTTGCTCTGAAGTGGTTTATCGTGGACACCAGTTTCTTTACAGTGGTGGTCATAGGAACCCGGGATCATGATGTCTGTAACACAAATATAGAAATTTTATTTCCTAAGCAACACCACCAGTGAACCTACACATGAATTGTTATGTGTAGTGTTGATGATAATAAAAAAGTGGAAACCTATTTTAGGGACCAATACTCTGCATGTACCCCTTCACCATGAATGAATGTTAATAAATATACATTTTAGACAGAAAACTTCAAAACTCAAAACTATCATAAAACAATATCTCAGACAGGCATCACATTTATAAACATTTCATGTATTAACTTTCTGTGAGACAGCTTTCAGAGGTCATTTGGTTCCTGTCACTGTGAACAATTCTGACTCATTAAGCTTCTCTAGAACAGAGCATTTTATATCAGAGCACTGCTAGTGCCATGCTAATGCTAATACCGAAGGGTTTGCGTCCTAAACAGAGCTCTAAAAGTGGTGAGAAAGCAGTTCCCAGCTGCTCCTCTGAGTCGAGACGGCCTGTGGTGAATGTTAATCCCCTCTGACCATGCTAACACGTAGAACACCTCACATAACCCCACAGCCTGCTAAGGCTAGCACACTGTATTTAGCCTAGCCAGGTCAGCAGCGCTCCGTTACTGAGGTCACGTGTCGCTGAAGGCAATTAATCAATTAGTGTGTTTCCGTGCATCAGATAAGCACTGAACTGGCCCATTTATCTGATTAGATGCCTCTGCCGAATGCACTAAAGGAGGCTTAATGAGGCTGAATTACAGTGTAGCAGAGGACTGGCGGAGTTTGACTGCTAACCCTTAGAAGTCTGTTATCGTCACAGAGGTTCACAAACCGAGTCGTTCTGTCTTGAGTCTGTGGTGCACAAGTCAAAGTCTTGACTGACAAGTCTCTACAGTGCAAATCCAAGTCAAGGTGCAAGTACATATTAAGTCTTGGGTCTCTGGGGTGCAGGTTGGAGTCAAGTCTTGGGTATCTCGGGTGCAAATATGAGTCAAGTCTTGGGTATCTGGGGTGCATGAATGAGTCATGTCGTGGGTTTCTGGGGTGCAAGCACAAGTTAAGTCAAGGGTCTCTGGGGTGAAAGGCAAATCCAAGTCTTGGGTCTCGGGGGGCAAGGCAGAATCAAGTGTCGGGTCTCTAGGGTGCAAGGCAGATTCAAGTCTCTGAACTGTGAGACCTGGTCATGACTCAAGTCTCTGAGGTGAAAGTCAGGTTTCTGGGGTGCGTGTCAGGGTAAAATCTGTGAATTGTGAACCTGAATCAGTCTGTGCAAGTCTATGTTAAGTCCATATCACATCTTGAACCTTCAAGAGGAGAATCCAAAACCTGTCTGGAATCTCTAGGATGTGAGTCCAAGTGGCAAGTCAGTCAACATGCGACTAGCTATTACCACTGCTAACAAAATCATGCTGTGATTTTATTTAGAGTAATCATATCTGACTCATAGCTCATGTGCCGATTTTAAACTTTTTTAAAACTCAGTACATACCAAATTTGTGAAATAAGAAGAAAAGGAGATAATTTAATATTGAATTGATGGTAATTTGGGGTATATAGTCCTATGTGACCTAAAGAATGCATTTTCGCTGAGTGCTGAAGGGAGAAGTGCAGCGGTTTGTGGGCTGCATGTAATAGCTTCTGGTTCCAGACCTCCAGAGACAGTGATGTAGAACCACACAGTGCAGATAACGATAAACATAATCAGCCTTCATTCACAGCAGGGATGTTGGGGTGTAGTTGTTTTCCTTTAGGTTTTTTTCCTAATTCATTCTTGCAAAGACACTGTTTTTCCAAAACTTTGCACTGTTGTTCACTGAATCTTATTAAAATGACTAGAAATGATTATTTTAATGTTATAAGCCTGGTATCCTCCATAAATATTTTGTTTATATCTATAAAAACAAAAACCAGAACAAATCAGTACTGGCTAATTCCCCAACATCTCCAAAAACAAAAAACTGGATGATCATAGCAAGTGGATGAGGGCATTCCTGATGGGAAAAAAACTACCATGAGGAAGCTAAATAATGTCTGTTATTCACACAAGTCAGCAAAAACATGCAGCATTAAGTGAGCGTAGCAGTGCTGGGGTTTTCCACAGAAAAACAGAAGCACTTTCTGCTGAAATATTGATGGACAGAACATTTACGTGAATCATAGCAGCATGCTGGCAGACTGAATGTAAAGCTTATGGGCAAAAATAGAAGAAGGAAAAGCTCAAGGTAAAACAAAACAAAAACACACAGAACACATAATGAAACTCACAAATGTGTTCTTTTATAGCTACTGTTGTGAGGTTGAACAAGCTTTTCCTACATTCAGAGTGAGTTATTCATCCAGTCTAATGAGAAACTGTAGAACATGACTCAAGTATTCATATAACAATACCTACGTTTCGAGAGAAATATGCATTTCAAGTAAATTTTTGGGTATAGTGTGTTTTTAGCTTGTTAGCAGGATGAACAACTCTATCTAAACCCAGTTTGCACTCTTAGTCAGAAGGTGTTCTGTGGGTGCATGTTGTGTTCAAATCAAGGTACTTCTTTTGCACTACACCTGCGCTCATACAGAAATCTGGCCTGGAATGACCGGGAGCTGACTGATCAGTACTGAACAGCGGCACTGGTTAGTTGCTTTAGGTTCACTTTAGGTCATAGCCCACAGTTAACCTGTGTGGGATTACCTCCTCTAATGGGTTAATTAGACAGCTCAGTCTTTTCAAGAGAATCTTTCAAGAGATCTGTCAAGCAGAGAATCTTTTCATCTGCACTGGAACAAAAACAAAAAGTTTCTTCTGTATGACTTTCGTATTGTCAATGTGAGCCTAATTCTTTCCCTGTTAACGTACATGAGGGATCTTAAAAGCCCTCAAGTCCATACTGGGTAGGTTTAAGCACCTTAGGATTTAGGGGGTTTTGATCTCTGTGCTGTAGCAACACGGCCACACGTAAACCTGTGCATGCCACAAAACGTCCGCTGACAGCGCAAAATCTACATACAACTGCCTATCATCTGAGCGTAAAATGATATATTAGCAAATGACATCTAGGCAAAATACAGTCAGCTGCTTAAACGTCCACAGCCTTGGTAATAGGGCTAGGCATTCTCAGCACATGTACAACCGTACTACATGTACACCTTAAAAATTTGCTTTAAACTTTGCTGTAGTAATGAATAAACAAGTGAAGTTGGCGAGAATGATAAAGAGGCAGAAGAGAGAGCTTCCTGTACTTTTAATCACAGAGGCAACAGCTGTGGGCAGTATTTGAGAGAGCCTGTGAAAAATGTTCACTAACATGCGTCACAGATCACACACATACAGGAGGACCATCGATTTAGTTCCTAACAGCGCTACAACATGACGCAGCTCTACAAGCACGTAAACAAAATGCTAAGCACTAATCACAGCCGCTGCAAACGAATAATTCAAAACAACAGCAAACTAAAGCACAGCTCTGAAAGTGAAAAGAATACAAGTGCACAACTAACAAGAGTTATACAGGCCTTTACCAGCAATTGGCTATACTGGCTATATTAGGTGTAGGGTGCTTGGACCCCAAAGATTGCCTCTTGACATCGCACTACATTATGCACCAATCGAGTTTGTACATTAACGAGCTTGTACATTAACTGATGCCATACATGGCAGTGGCGAGTGACTTGGGGTAGGACATTTAGGGTGCCAAATCCCCTGCTGATAATGCTTTATGAGACTGGAGATGTTCTGAGTAGTTAAATTAAATGTGTAGTCTACTCTCATCACAACTGAGACTGGACATTTCTTCACTTCTCCTTTCGGAAGTGTTGAAGTGAGAAGATATTGTCTTTGTCAGACAGTTAGCCACCTCAAATATCCATCTTTACCTCAGGGAACTCTGAATGACAACCCCCCCACCAAGCAGTGACAGTTCTCCATGTGATGTCACGCTGTAAGTCGTCTTAGAGAAATTAGCGAGAGTGTGCGGGCTGTAATCCTCCGTGAACGCGACTGGCTGTTTAAAGGTCAGTTTCCACAGCGGAGAGTTAAAGTTAGCATGCTGCTATCACTGTATCATCCTGATCAGCTAATCTGACCTGCTGTAATGGAATCGGATTGGTGAAGGAGAGCTGATTGTGACCATACTAATGTGAGTGGATGCAGAAACACAGCTGTAACACCAGAGAGGTGTATAAGGCCTGTATGAATTACTCAGTCCATGATTGGTTATGTTCTACAATAGCAACTGTTGTGATGTTGAACAAGCTTTACAGAACACTAATAGAAATCTCATTTAGTGAGGTGCATACAGTTTATACATTACAGTTAGTTATTCATCCAATCTATTGAGAAAGTGTAGAACACCACCCAGTTTATACCACAATACCTACATTTAGAGTGAGTTATACATTTAACCTAATGAGAAACTGTAGAACACGACTCATGTTCATATCACAATACCTACAGTTAGAGTGAGTTATACATTTAACCTAATTAGAAACTGTAGAACACGACACAGATTATACCACAATACCTACATTTAGATTGTCTTATACATTAAACATAATGATTGTATGTTAGAGTTTAGAGTTGCTTAAGAATGTTGAGTTTCCACTAGAGGTGGGCAAAATGGTTGGGTTTTTTTTATTGCTATTGTAATTTTTATCATCATAAATGATATTTTGTGTGCTTATCATTGATATAATCAGTTCTTTTTTCCAAACACTCAATAACTGCATGTTTAATTTAAAAGAGAGCAAGATTACTCCTGCTTCATTCGATTTAGTGCAGTGAAATATGTGAAATGTTTAATAAAAATCAGTGTGCTCAGTTTTTAAATGTGGCCGTACAAGTGCATTATGTTTATTTGTTTAAATATTGTGATATGTATCATATATCGTGAAAATGCCTTTATGGTGATATGATTTTTTTTTGCAATATCCCCACCCCTAGTTCCCAGTTTAATGTATATTAAAGAAATTGCATCAGCCTGTTCTAATCAGGATTGGTAGATGGAGGCTGTAAAGGAGTGAAATAAGAATGGATATGAACGGTGAGTGGAGAGAGAGAGAGAGAGAGAGAGAGAGAGAGAGAAGCATTAGCGGCTGAGCCTCAGTGCGCAATGCAGCCGTGCGCTAACCCAGGCTAATGTGTCCTTCATGATGAAACGGCATGTGGATGGAGTCCATTACTGGGGCACTGCGCCGGAACGTTCTCACCATATCGCCCCATCATAGAGGGTATGAGGCATGGAACTACACGTTACCCATAATGCCTCTGACCACAGAGGGAGGGGAACCCTTTCAGCTCAGTTGTGCATTAGGCTTGGAGTCTACCGTTAGTGGTTTATTTACCAAGAAGAGTAAGCATTTCTACATGAGCATCTTCTAGCATCCCTTAGCTTCTTTACATAAGTTTCTTTTTATTACTGTCCCTATAAGACTGAGGTATGTAAATAAGCTGTGTTTTAATTGGCTGCGGCAATTATCCATTTGCATCCTGACAGCCAGGAACAGCACAACATTTAATCGTTTTCCTACATCATCCATCCCAATAAGACTGTCTGCAGAAACAATACTCTGCTTCGCTGCAACAGGAATGGGTGGGGGTAAATTGCTTTAGGCTGAGAGGACAAGGCCAGACAGCTACAGGCTGAATGGGCAGGGCTAAAAGGCTGTAGGGTGAATGGGCTGGCCTAAACTACTGATTTGAGGTGGTTTTGGATTGAATGTGTAAATTAATTTCATGCTTCCGGGTTTCCCTGGCTCCACTACTCTCCCGAACTCCACTTCCCAGAGTGCATCACCTGATGACATCACACTCACATGCCCCAGGTCTACCAATCACCCAGTCTGTTTATAAGCCCCACACACACATACACACTCATTGCGAAGTCTTGCCAACCCCGTTTGCATTACTGAGCGTTTCTTCCTTGTTATCTCGACTCTGGCTTTGACTCCCTTTGTTTTCTGACTACCCCTTTTTGCCTCATCCCTTTCGGCTTTAGCGCAATTGAATGTCTCGGCTGCTGCTGAACCTGAACCGGTCGTTTAGTCTCTCTCAGCAGCTGGTTCATTTCCAGTCAGCAAGCCAGCAAGTCTGATGGAGCTCCCAATCAATGTTGCGGTTTCCTCCTTCAATGTTCTATCTTTTTTTCCAATTCTCCTCCGAGTTACGACAGAGCTCGCATTTCCTTTGTGATATCTCGCCTTACTGGTAAGGCTCTGGACTGGGCCACCTTTGTTTGGACCACCTACGAACAAGACACCTATGAGCATTTCATTCGGGACTTTAAGGCGATGTTTGATCATCCCAACAAGGGCAGAGCAGCTGGTGAGCTCTTGGTCCAGCTTCACCAGGGGTCCCGAACTGTCACGGACTATGCACTGGAATTCCGTAATGTGGCTGCCGGGAGTGGCTGGAACGAGCCAGCTCTACTTACTGTGTTCTGGAATGGGCTTAACACGGACATTCGTAAGGAGCTGGTCTGCCGGGATGACGGTCTGACTCTGGACGAGCTAATTTCTCTTGCCATTAGGCTCAACCAACTCAAACATGGGGCGAGTCCAGCTTCCCGTTGGACCTCAATGACCCGCGTCCACCAGCCGCAGCCTCCCTCCATGGTTTCCCCACGCACCCGCCTGGTCCCCAGAGTTCCCTCCGAGAGCAGCCCCAAGGAACCCATGCAGGTGGATTCGTCCCACCTATCTTCCGGGGAGACAGACAGACACAGTTGGCCACATCCTTTGTGACTGTGGAGTTCGTCCCCAAAGACCTCAGATACCATCCCCAAGCAAAGGCGTGAGCACCACCTCGCACGCCCAAGTGGTGAGTAGGCCCCACGCCGGGGATGGTTACAAGGTCTTTGATGATTCCTGTGACTCTGCACTACCAGAAATATTCCTGTGTATTTCCAGCCCTGATAGACTCGGGAGCAGAGGGAAACTTCGTTCACGTTCTGGTGGCCAAACAACTACAACTACCCGTCATCGCACTCAAGCATTCCCTCTGTTTGCTGTGGACGGGGACCCCGTGGGCCAAGGGGTCATCTCCGAGATCACTGCTTCCGTTACCATGGACATTAGTGCTCTTCACTCTGAGGAGATACAGTTTTTGGTTTTGGACTCAGTCGAGTATGCTGTCATCCTCGGTCTCTCCTGGTTGAAAACCCATGACCCCTCTATTTCTTGGTCAGAACGGGAGATCATAGCCTGGTCTTCCCATTGTCTTAATCACTGCCTGCTTTTTCCCAGTGTTTCTATCTCTTCCACATCCATTGAGAGCCCAGATGATCAGTCTCCTGTGTGTATTCCCCCAGAGTATTCTGACTTGGCGGAGGTCTTTAAAAAGGCTAACGCCACCAAATTACCGCCACATCAGGTTTATGATTGTGCCATCGATTTAATTGACAGTCAAGTACCTCCTAAATCCTGTGTTTATCCTCTTACGCAAGCAGAGGACAAAGCTATGGAGGAGTACATACAGGAGGCCCTAGCCCAGGGTTATATTCGCCCATCCACATCTCCTGCGGCTGCTGGCTTCTTTTTTGTTAAGAAGAAGGGCGGTGGTTTCAGGCCGTGTATTGATTATCGTGGTTTAAATTCGATCACCAAGCCCTATCCGTACCCGCTAACGTTAGTCCCAGTCATGCTTGAACAACTTAGAGGCGCTACCGTTTTCACAAAACTGGATCTTCGTAGCGCCTACAATCTTGTCAGGGTCCGAGAGGGTGATGAATGGAAGACAGCCTTCCTCACCACTAGGGGGCACTACGAGTACTTGGTTATGCCTTTCTGGTTGAGGAACGCCCCCTCTGTTTTCCAATCTTTCATCAATAACGTTCTCCGGGATATGTTGGGTCTGTTTGTTATCGCATATATCGATGACATTCTGATATACCCACCTGATTTACCTACTCATATCCAGCACGTCCGGAAGGTCCTCTCCCGTCTTTTAGATAACCATTTATTTGTCAAAGGGGTGAAATGTGAATTTCAATTGGGATCAACCTCATTTTTAGGTTACCTTATTAGTACAGAGGGTGTCATTATGGATGACCGTAAGGTGGAGGCCGTGGCTAACCGGCCTATCCCTAATTCCATCCGTGATCTACAAAGGTTTCTCAGTTTTGCTAATTTCTATCAGCGCTTTATCCGTAACTACAGTTCGGTAGCCGCTCCTCTTACCTCTCTGCTTAAGGGCAACGGCAAGCGCTTAGTTTGGAACCCTCAGGCAGAAAGCGCATTTAAGGAGCTCAAAAGGAGGTTCACCACTGCTCCCCTACTCGAGCGTCCTGACCCCACCAGACCTTTCGTAGTGGAGGTTGATGCCTCCAATGTAGGAGTAGGTGCTGTGTTGTCACAGCGCAGAGGCGAACCCCAGAAGTTGCGTCCCATTGCCTACTTCTCGCACAAATTATCCCCAGCTGAGCATAACTATGGAATTGGGGATAAGGAGCTGTTAGCCATCAAAGTAGCATTCGAAGCTCAACATCCGTTCCTCGTTTTGACCGATCACAAAAATCTCAAGTATCTCCGCTCCACTAAACAACTCAATTCCCGTCAGGCTCGCTGGTCATTTCAATTTCCAAATTACGTATCGCCCCAGTACTCTTAACACTAAGGCGGATGCATTATCTCGTATCCATGAGGTTGAATCCATTGAGCCTTCCACTCCTAAGCCCAGAATGGTTTTGGCTCCCTTTAGGTGGGAGATCGACGGAGAGATTGAGCAGGTAAATTTGGTAGAACCTATCCTGGAGGCGTGCCCCCTGACAAGTTGTACGTCCATCACCATTCCGGGACAGATTGATTACATGGGCCCATACTTCTCCCACCTCTGGTCATCCCGGAGAGACACGAACTCTCCAACTTGTCTCTGAGAAGTACTGGTGGGAAAGTATGAGCTTTCTCAATCTGTTCCCAATGCAAAACCCCACGCACCTTACCTGCAGGCAAATTAATGCCCCTCCCCATTCCATCACATCCCTGGTCGCATCTCGCTGTCAATTTTCCAAACTGTAAGGGCAATACCATCATTCTTACCATCATCAATCGATTCTCCCGTGGGGTTCGTTTTATTCCGTTTCTGCAATTACCCACCGCATTCCAAACCGCTGAAGGCCTGTTCAATTTCGTCTTCCGTTTATTTGGTAACCCTGAGGATATAATGTCTGACAGAGGCACCCAGTTCACCTCCCAGGTCTGGATGGCGTTTATGGAATGACTGGGTATGTCTGTAGCCTCACCTCAGGGTATCACCCTCAGAGTAACGGTCAGTGCGAACGGATGAATCAGGAGCTGGGTAAGTTCTTAAGAATACACCCAAATATATTGGACCATTTAAGATTCTTAATAAAAATTAACGATGTGACGTATAAATTAGAATTACCTGCCCAGTACCGTGTGTGTCCTTCTTTCCATGTGTCATTTTTTTTAGCCTGTTGTTCCTGGCCCCCTAGACGAGGCACTGCCCAACGCCACGCCCCCTCCACCGATCACCGGCTCCCGTATACGCTGTTCATAGGCTCCTGGACTCTAGAAGGAGAGGAGGGACCCTCCAATATCTGGTGGACTGGGAGGGCTATGGGCCTGAGGAGAGGAGTTGGGTACCGGCGGCTGATGTTTTGAACCTAGTCGTTATCGAGGAGTTCCATCGCTGCCATCCGTCCCGTCCTACTCCCAGGCCCTGGGGTTGTCCAGCTGTCGTTGAGCCCGTCCGCTGGTCGCCGACATGGTCGTCCTAGGCGACTTTCCCTGAGCCCGTCCGCCTGGTCACCACGGTGGGGGTCCCTGTCCCGAGCCACAGCAGGTCTGGTGGTGTGGGACGTGGTCGTTGTAGTCGTCCTTGCTCCTCCTCCCTCTCGGACTCCTTGGGGTGGGGCGGGGGAGGTACTGTCACGCTTCCGGGTTTCCATTGCTCCACCGCTCTCCCGAACTCCACTTCCCAGAGTGCATCACTCAATGACGTCACACTCACATGTCCCCAGTCTACCAAATACTCCCAGTCTAGTTCACCGGAGTATTGAATCCACCTGTTTCCAATCACCCAGTTTGTTTATAAGCCCCACACACACACACACACTCATTGCGAAATTCTGACCAACCCTTTTTGCATTACTGAGCATTTCTTCCTTGTTATCTCGACTCTGGCTTTGACTCCCTTTGTTTTCTGACTACCGCTTTTTGTCTCATCCCTTTCGGCCTTCTTGTTTTGTTCTACTCTCTGGCTTTCTACCTCCTTCTGTTCCTCTGACTACTCTCCTTGTCTATTCCTTCTATTTTGGTTGCCTTGCTGCCTGACTACCCTGGTTCTGGCCTTAGCCTGTCCCTTGACTCTGATCCTGCATTCTCCCTTTGTTATGTTTGGTCGTGTTTTGGTGCTGTGCTCAACTACCCGATTGTTCAGTAAAGCTCATCTGACTTTTAGCTCTGCGCACGTCGGTCCAAGTTCTTTGTTCCTGACGATTAAATTATATTAGAATCTTGCAACAATCTCAAAATAAGGAATATTAGATATATCAACTAGATTTATGATGATTTTACATGCCAAGATATCATTGTTTCAATGTAGAGGATTGCATCACTCAAAACCCCAAAGTCTAGACTAGTTTAAAAACGGCATCTGGGGTGCCATTACGATCCTTTGCCCAGGACCACTGAATCACTAAATCCACTCCTGCACAAAGCAGGGTTTGCAGAGCATCCGTGATGTGCGTGTCAGCTGCTGCTCTGGCTGTTTATCACAATTTACCCTGGCTTCTGAGAACAGAATAGCAGGCAGGTCATCAAAGGATTTCATTAACAATGCATTGCTTAATCGAATAACATGACCACTTGTTTTGGTGCACATCAGCAAACCGGCGGGAGTATGTGGTAATGTCAGCAATGCTAGCGTTGGTTTGTGTGGAAACTCCTTACGAAGGCCCTGAATGGTGTTAAAGCAGCTTTGTAAATGCCACCTGCTGTGCTGGATCAGTGCAGAACCGCGGGGTCCATAAAAGATTTTCCAGTATGTAATCACTCAGACTTGAAGGTCATCACATCGGCAGCGCCTAAATGGGAATTTTTCCACTGAATCCCACTCTGGCAGTGTTTATGGTCCTCCGTGAACTGGCGTCAGTCCAGGGCTTTTCGAAGCGTCCACATTCCTGATGACGCAATGCTTTATTTATTTCCACTTCTTTAGAGAACGGTTCAGACCTCCACTTTGTTCTGAGCTCCGTATTATTTTTAGAAGTCCGATGAAAGAAAGAAAGGGGGAAAAAAATGAAGTAACCAAGACAACGGTGGATTCCACATATTGGCAGTGGCGTCCAGGCTGGCGATGAGTAATGTGATCACTTTCGCAAAATAAGAACAGAAGCTTGATTGTCACGTCCCTTGTTTCATTTAGCATATCATACGAGTGAAGGAGACGGAGACATAATTGCAGTTGTCGTTTAGACAAATGACTGCACAACAAGATTCCGTCAATTGTGAAAGTGAGGCTAAATATACAGCACAACTCCTGGAGCCATATTTTGAATCTAAACCTGAACTTGCTGCTACCGCACTGCAAAAATCAAGTGGTGTTAAGTGCAATCATTTTACACCAGTCAATGTATGTGGCTTTTCTTATTGTAAGGTTGAACTTAATCTATTCCTTGTCACTGTTTTCTTGTTATAAGTCATTTTATCTAGAGAAATTAGCTAGAGAAATTAGTTCCACTGTATTTGGCTTTACATTTTATTTTTGTATATAATGTATTTATAAATTTCATTTTAAACATTATTTAAAATGTATTATATATAAATGTAGGTTCACTGGTGGTTTTGGATAGTAAGTAAAATTACTATGTATGCGCCTGGTTCACCATCACTGCAAAGAAATTGAACCATTGCAGACCACTCTAAATGACTTTGTTTGCATCTCAACCATATGGACCAGTTTGAAAATGAGTAAAAATGTCTAGTATCATAATATTAGGAGCAGGTTATTATAAGCAACATTTTCTCCCCTGCCAGTATATAGATATATGTAGTCACTGGACTGATTAAATATGAGACGTTGAAAAGTGAAAGGCAGAGAAGAATATACAGCAGACCTGTTTAAAAATAAGTGGTTCCACCTCTGGAATATGAAGCTAAATGACAAAGACTTGGCAGGCTGTGTATATGCTGTAAAGCTAGCTGGACGTCGTGACTGGATGGAAGCCCAGCTGAGGGTCAGGTTTATGCTCCGCTGGCCTTTTACTAATCTCCCTGATCAATTTCCAGTATGTTTATAATAGGGAGGGGCACACAGTGTCTCTTAATGTAACAGACTTCCACCTGTTGTTTTTCTGCAGAGAGTTTAGCCGTGACACCAGAGTGTTCGCTCACACACTGTACACACATGATCACGTCAGCAGTTGCCTCTGTCTGTGGGTGTGAGTGTGTTTGATGGGGAACAGTTTGGGGACACTTCACCATCTTTTAAAATGCCATATTTGCTCATTGTTGTTTTTCAATTAACGAAATAAAAGGCTTCTCAATGTTTACTGATCATCAATCAGCTCTGTGCTAAAGCTTTGTATATATGTATATAACTTCAACACTCAGCGTCATGTTTTATCAAAGTGTCTTCCTCGATATGAAGTACTTGAGTCTGGACTTTTTTATTGTCTTGGACTTGGCAGTATTTGTACTCAGATATGCCCCAGCCACCAGCTTTGCTAGAGTCCTGACCTCGACATTACACAATAGCAGAAGACATTCATATGTCCTTGTATAAACCTTAAATGACCATGAGCTGTAATAGCTCCTGGACATTTCTAAGCTGAATCTCATGAGATTGCTTTATTAAACCTCTATCTGGATGTCTTCGTATCAATAATAAATGTTGTGCAAAAGTTTATGATGTATAACACAAATTGATGTGCTCTGGACAATGATTAATCGACTCTAGTTGATGTTTAATGAAGTACAAACCAGTGTTGACCTTCCGTTATTGTCTTTAGACTTAGTAATGCACCACATGTTTTTAAAGGGAGACAGTTCTGGACTTCTAACACCTGCAGCCATGCTGGTTTAAACAGGGGCTGTCTGATTTCAGGTGCTTTTAAGTCGACAGTTATGTGATAAAAGTCAAGCTGACATTGACTAATCAGTGATGACATAAATAAATTAGCAGGGACATGCCCTATACATAAATCGGATTCAGGGAACCAAAGATACAAACCCTGGGGTGCCACAAATTTGTATCCGACTGATGCCTGCCCTAGCCAGCCTTGCCAAGACGCTTGCCTGCAGCTGCGATCTGTAGACCCAGACAAATTTGGAGCACTGCAGCTCTTTGTAAATAATATAACTGGCGATACACTTTATTTTAGCCTTTATTTAAGTCTGTGTTGTTAGTATCGTAATCATGTGATTCCATTGCTCCACCGCTCTCCCGAACTCCACTTCCCAGAGTGCATCACTCAATGACGTCACACTCACATGTCCCCAGTCTACCAAATACTCCCAGTCTAGTTCACCGGAGTATTGAATCCACCTGTTTCCAATCACCCAGTTTGTTTATAAGCCCCACACACACACACACACTCATTGCGAAATTCTGACCAACCCTTTTTGCATTACTGAGCATTTCTTCCTTGTTATCTCGACTCTGGCTTTGACTCCCTTTGTTTTCTGACTACCGCTTTTTGTCTCATCCCTTTCGGCCTTCTTGTTTTGTTCTACTCTCTGGCTTTCTACCTCCTTCTGTTCCTCTGACTACTCTCCTTGTCTATTCCTTCTATTTTGGTTGCCTTGCTGCCTGACTACCCTGGTTCTGGCCTTAGCCTGTCCCTTGACTCTGATCCTGCATTCTCCCTTTNATATATATATATATATATGCTTATGTATGTAAATAAAAATAAAATAGTATTTATAGCAGGTATTTGTAATGTACACTGTTCTTTAATGGTTTTGTAACACTAATTTATATATTTTATAGTTATTACTAGAATATATGGATTATGTTGTACTTGCACTTTGTTGCACAGTGCTAGTATTTGCTTTTCTGCAGTGCTACTTGCTACTTATGCACTACTACTTGTAAATGCTAACTGTTCTGTTTTCTACATTCTGGCCTCTTTGGAGTTGGTTGCGCAACAGCAATTTTTCAATGATGAATGAGCCTAAATAATGCCACTAATGTCATAATTGAGTCAAATCAAATCACAGCTGTTATTTGTGCTCGTGGAGGTATTATACATTATTAGGTACGTTTCAGTCACAGTTATGGGGAAAACATGAATCCTAAAAAGTGAGTGGAAAAGTTCTGGCATATTTCATATGAGCAGAAGTTGTTTTGAATTAACACAAAATGTGTAGATAGCTGGGTGTGTTCATATGTTTATGTACAGCTTAGTATAATGTTAATTTGGAACAGGTAGCAAAGGTTTGGTACTTTTATTTAGTAATATTTGGGACTGAAATATCATCAGCAGTATTCCCAAAATACTCAAATGTCACTTCAAGTGGCGAATTAAGAAGAACAGTATGTTTTAAACTGTTCTATGTAATGGCAGCCAGCAAAAAGTACAAATAGGCCTAGAACTAATGAACCTAAAAATTGGTACCAATGTCGAATAAGGAACTATAATAGTAAAGCCGTAAAATGGCAAGATTACATTTCTATGATTGCAGTATTTTGAAGTTATACTGTAGTAATACTAATTAATACAGCCCTGGCTTTAAACTTTAGATATCCCCAAAGTTTTGGTGGGCAATAATTCCCCTCATTACCCTGCTGTAGATAGCGTGCGTCCTCTGATTTTGTTGTCTTTTGAATGTCATCGCCGGTGCACACAGCACCTGGAGGAAATGCCTGCTATTAAGATTCATTTAACCTCTGTTATGTTTGCGCATTTGATGTTGTCCCCATCATAACTGCAATTCAGGGGCTGATTATGCGGCGGCGTCTGGTTCTGTTGTGCCCTGCAGCTAGAGCTTTTTTTATTTAACGTTTTACTACTCAGATCCGCACTATCGCTCTGCTGCTAATGAGAGCGGGAGGCCTGCCAGGGCTTCATTATCTCTCCGGTTTGGAGGAGGTGTTAGGACACCCTGGCCCCGTGTCCATAGTCCATGATCGTCCCCTCGTTGCACATTTCACCTTTCAGGAAAGAACTTCCGAGAACCAATCCAGCGATGCAGTTCAGGCTTTATGTCTTGATTTGTGTAGTATGGGGTGGTCGTCCTCTAATCCTTTGTCAGTGGTCACAGAACAACAAGGATGGACAGAGTTATACCGAAATATCAACACTTCCAAACCTGCTGTTTACTTTTGAGAATCGATACTGGCACAAAAATATGGATATCGTTTGTTTACTTATTTAGTAGGACTGATGTGTATTGTATCCCTCAAACAAAACCCTGCTGTAAATGATGGTGTAGTATAGGAACTACTTTTGTCCAACATTATTGAACACTGAATTGAATTTTGCTAAGTGATGTCATTGAAAATGAAGCAAAGAGAGAATTCCAATTTCTGAATGTTTATTTTATTGCAACAATAATAATTCATAATAATTAAATAATTAAATAATAACTTTCTGTTACAGTGTTGTTCACATTTGCCATTTGCCCTTGTTGAAAATCACATGCTTTAAAGAATCTGTATCGGTATTGTTATATATATTGGAATATTAGCCTTGGTATTACTTGGTATCGGATCGAAAGGAAAATCAGTGGTATCGCACATCCCTACAGAACACTGTTGCCTGGATAATTTGGTCGATGGTTGGTACAAACTGGTTGGTTTTGAATCGTTTATTAAAGGCTTATATCCAGCTTGACCGCTTAGTAATAAACTGAGCTCTGCAGTTAAGAAGCTGAATAGCAGAAGAGTCCCTCCAGAGTCATAAACAGACAGACATTCATTTGTTTTAAAAACTAGTAACAGAATTTTATTTAGTATTTAAACAGTACAGACAGTAAGTGCAGTTCAGAAGTGATGTGAGCTCCCAGTTTTGTTTAAAATAATCAGGGAAAAAAATATTGCATTGTGATAATGATATAATCTCGCCAATTGGCCCACCTCTAGTCCAGCGACAGTGCATGCTCTTCTCACGAGGATATTCAGTTTGTTTTACAGTGTCTCAGTGTCTCTGCTACATTGTGTACTGCAGCTGAAAGCGGGATGACTCTCCTCACCGAGGAAGACAGCGGAACGACCCGGTGGGCGCTGAGAGGAATCACAGCCTTTTTCACAGACTCAGCAGGCGAGGCAGGTTCAGCGTGCAGCAAGACTGCAGTCATACGTCTCAGTTATCTGTGTGTTTGGACGTGGTCTCCAGTGAGAGTGGGGTTATTTTGCTAGAGCGAGATCTTTGTTTTCTTATTATGTATACTTAACAATCATGTCTCATGTTAATCATTTAGCCTTTTCAGTAATTACATGCAATGAAGATAAAATACTCTTTGATATCAAAAGGATGTTTTTACAGTCTGTATTTAGTCTCAAAGGACCAAAACAGATGTCATTAAGTTATAATAAACTTAGTTAATAGTCATTTCTACATGGAGGTTTGACCACCACCGTATTCAGAATGTTAATGCAGATTTCTCAGTCATTTTAGAGTCATCTACACAGAGCAGCAGCATACAGTGGAGGAATGGTATGGTGGTGTGACTGATATTTTCGAATGATCATAGGTCAGAAACCTGTGAGCTGTTTAGGATGAGCGGGTTACATTCGCTTTGTACGCTGTATGTTATTCAGAGCAGCGAATCTCAACTTCTCAGTTTTGTATTCTGTGCATATCAACTGGCTGTGGTGTTTCTGTTACATGCTGCAGTGTCTGACTCTCTCTCTCTACCTCTCCTCTGGCTCACCCTACTGCTCTCTCTCTCTCTTCTACTTCATTTCATCTTTTCATTTACTCTTTCTCCCTATTTTTACCTTTCCTCTCTCTCTGCCTCATTTTATTCTTGCTCTTTCTCTACCTCTGTCTTCTCTCTTTTTTTCCTCTTTCTTTATCCCCTCTACCTCTCTTATCATCTTGACTTTCTCTTTTCCTCCTTCTCTTTACCATGTCTCTTTACTGTTTCTCTCTGGCTCTCTTTTCATATTTATATTATGTATTTTCTTTCTTTCTTTCTTTCTTTCTTTCTTTGTCTTTTCTTTCTTTCTTTCTATTTCTCCCTCTATCTTGTTTCCTTATCTCCACATCTCTCTTCATTCTCTGCCTTGTTCTCTCTTTCTTGTCTCATTCTACCTCCACATCTCTTTATTATCTTATTCTCTTTTTCTTGTCTCTCTATCTCTTCCACTCTTCATCCCCTTTCATATCTCCCCATCTTCTCTCTCCCTCACTCTCTCTTCTCTTGTCTATTTGTCGCATTTCATTCTTTATCAGACTCTCTCTTCTTTCATCTCTCTATTCCTGTCTCTCTTTCTCAGTATTACAGTGATGTGATCTTGGTTAACCCCTTCCCTATCCGTCTATCAGTCTGTTTGTATTTCTCCCCACTACAGTATTTGCTTTCTCTCTCTCTCTCTCTGTCTCTCTCTCTCTCTGTGGGTGATATGCAGTGGTGTAACAAGAGTCTTCACTACATATACAGCTGGTGTGGAATTTGTTGCTTTTGTGATGTCATCAAATCAATGGCTGTGGCTGACACACCTGAAGTTAATGATTATGAAACATGTCCACATATTTCTGGCCATGTAGTGTATATTGACTGCATTTAGGACCTAATAAAGTGACAGTGTAGTTGTATGTATTTATCAGTAATGGCGTCTGGCTAGAAGGATGTTCAGAATGGGTGGTGCAGAATACTAAATACTTATCAAAACTGGGAAAATAAACTCAAATCAAGCTGCAGATCGTAAAGCGTGACCCTGTCACTCCCCCCACATGCTGTGTATGTATAGCAGATAATGATTTAGCGCTTTGCTCATAGGCCTGGCCATTTACAGTGACCTTGGCAATCAAAGGAAATGGTCTGTGCCAATACACCCCAAAAATAAAACCACCTGAATATACAGTTCACACCTTTTCCCCTCATCAGTATTCTATATAAGGCTATAAATGCCTGAGGAAGACCACCAGTATGAGCCTGGCCCATAATGAACAGCAGTAAAGGGTTTTACGGTAATGGTTTTTGCACTGATCTCATAAAAAGGTGTGGAAAATAATTGCGTTTCATTTTGATCAATAATCTAGACCAGTTACGTCTGCATGGGAGTCATGAAATGTACAGAAATAGTGCGTATATAAATGTCAATAACCTGTGTGACATATTTAAAAATGGTTTTAAAGAATGATACCTTTTATAGAGGTGCCTTTAAAGTGATCACCAAGTGATTCTCCACCCCACCTGCTCCTTACGTAGTTGATCAGCCAAGACGATGGCAGACATTTGGTGTCTGAAGTTTGCTCTATGGTCTCTGTTTTAACTTATTTATGCATTTTGAGCAGGAGTGCACAAACCTTTGCTGGGGTGCACAGTCAAGGGCTGCACAATATATCGTTTCAGCTTCATCATCACAATGTGCACATGTGCAATACTCACATCGCAGGTAGGACAAATTAAATGAAACATGTCGTGCTACCGCTTTTTTGCTGGGTGAAAACCTGCATAGTTCCTTGACTCTGGTTTAAGGCTTCACGGGTGCACAGAGTGGAGTGGTCACAGTGCTGTGTGCACTGAAATTGATTATAGAGCATTAAAGTTCCAGACAAGATAGTTCATACTCGCAAGAGTGTTAAAAAGTCATTTCTCAGCTTTTTTATTGGGTTTATTTTCACCCCAGTCATTTTACAATAAATAATGTTTTCTAAATATTGATGTGCAAGTCATCTAGTGAAAATTCCTGAATATTTTTTCCTATTGCAATATATTTGAGTTTTTTTTCCGATATCGTGTAGCCCTAGCATAAATGTCTATGTGTCATGTTAGATGTAAATTATGAAAAAGTTCTATTAAAAAAGCATATCATTGCGCATGGGTTTGAGACTATAATGAAACACATTTTATTTGACTGTACAAGAGACAGAAAGCGGTGATTTGCAAAATTTGTTTCTTCTGCATTCAATTTAAGGTGGTACAAAACACAATGTTTGATGGTTTACCTCATGAACATTATTTTTGTAAATGTACACTCATTCCAAAATGCCAGCAACACATTTCAAAAACGTTCATGACAGGATCATGCTTACCGCTGTGTTATATCACCTTTCCTTTCAACAGCCAATTTTTTGCCGTTTTTCTGTTATACACGTCTTTTGCTGTGCGGCCTTACATGTGCCTTCATTGTTGTGCTGTGGACACATTCTTAATGGGAGACAGTTCTGGACTGCAGACAGGATGTCACAGCCATGCTGTTATAAGTAGAATGTGGTTTGTTGTCGTTGTGTTGAAATAAGCATGTACGTCCCTGAAAATGACGACGTCTGGAAGGCAGCACATGATGTTCCAAAATGTGCTCAACGTTAATTGTGCTTTCACAGGAGGTTACCCACTAGCACCCCCCAGTACCATGGCAGAAGCTGGATCATCACACCACAAAACACAATTCCCACTGATCATCAGTCCATTTCAGTTAAACTCGTGTCTACAGAAGTCAGCAGCGTTTCTGGCTTTCACTGTGCATAGTACAGTCTTAACTTGCATTTGTGGATACAGCAACAGATGGTGTTCATCATCAGCTGTTTGTCAAAGTATTCTTGAGCCTATGTGGTGATATCCATCCCAGAAGAAAACCGTTTTTTAATGAGGTTGAAGCTCACAAACATTCACTTATGATTTTCAGCTTTGTCCTTTACACACAGAGATTTCTCTGGACTCCCTGAATCCAGAGACAATCCCTGGCTGAGGAATGTTGTTTTTAAGAGGCTGGATCTTTGGCTGATGGATTTTGGCAAAGTGGACAGCCTCAACCCCTCCTTGCTCATAAAGGACTTAATGAGCTACCTTTAATCATGGGCATAGGTTTGCATTTGGACAGTATAGACTTTCAGATGACTTACTCCCCCTTTCCTCTACTGCCAGCACTGCCAACACGTTTAGTACTTTGTAGATCTCATGTCACCAAAAAAGAGTCATTAGGAGCTTTTTCACTACCCGGAGTGTAAGTAACAGTAAACTAGTAAAATAGTTTACATACGCACATTGAATTAAAATAAAACCTCCTACTGAACATCACCAGCCTTTCCACTGTGAATAGTGATGTCAGCTGATGACTGTGTGCATCAGTCTTTGGAAATATAGGAGGTCATCAACATTCAGGTTAGTTCTAGGATGTTCAGCAGATTTGAAAATCAAAATATTTAGTCATTAATTTCTTTTTGCAAAATATCCTGTTCTTTACCAAAAGGTTGTTTGATAATGGGTGGGTTCTTGTGTCCCTAACCATGTTACAAACAAACCTATATCCTTGCTTTATATGCAAACATGATTTCATCAACATTTCACAGCATTTCTAGTCTTAAATTCCTCCTGTTGCAGGCATCAATTTCAGAATTAGCTTTTTTGTCTTTGCACTGTTTTTGTTCAAATACAAGTCAGTATGGATTTATTAATCACTGCTTTCCTGAGTGCACACTGTCATTACTGCGAAAGAGGGAATTTGATTTCTGGCTGAACTTTCGCTTTAAGAGATATCCCGGCCATTAGGATGCTGTAAAGTTCATGTGAGTCAGGCGTGTAGAATGTAGAGAATAATGATTGAAGAAAATGACTTACTGCACAGAATGGAAGCGACTCCACTTACAATATTAATTTGACATCGTAGTGGTGGGCTGGGAAAGGAACCCATCTTCTCTGTGCAGTAACCATCATTTCCCAACTTCATTCATCAGGCAGGATGGAGAGTGCGGCCCTTGATTAATGCACGCTTCATGTGAGAGCATGCGTGTTTGAGTTTTTCTTCTCCATGCTCTGTCACTCTATGTTGCTGCTTTGACTTAGCCATCCGTGAGGTTTGTAGGGTCTTGTTGAATGGCACATAAAACCCAAAACTGACTGATCAGACACCTGCAGTGAAAATGTGGCATTGTGGGCTTGTGGAGTTGTGCCGGAGCATGTTAAATGCTTTTCTTTAAGGGGGGTGGTGACATGTAATTATAGGCCATCATCTATTAGTACAGTAACTGAATACATTTGTTCAACACACTATGTGGTGTGATATTCAGGTTCTCTGAGGTTTGAGGATGCTATGCAGTTATAATACACTCATCATCAAAGAAATAGTTGCCCCCTGAAGGAATCAACGGACAGGTATGAAACTTGGTGGGTAGGTTTGACATTGTGAGACATGCGACTGATTTACTTTTAACGCTTGGCCGCAAATGTGACGTAAGCAAGGATGGGCCTTATCGCTGTGCCTGACTAACCCAGCAGCCAAGATGGCTTGGCATTCAGCGATTCAGCAGTGATGCCACCCATAAGGCATCATGTTAGTGTAAGCACATTGGCAGGCAGCTGGACGACGCAGGACCTCATGCACTCAGACAGTTATGACGACTACCCTTAACACCACGTCAGTGTCACCAAAGACTGCAATCGTGTTGTGCCAGACTCTCATGGAGTGACTCAGAATGGCAGTGGGTCACTTTTAGTATTGAGTCCCCCTTTTGTCTTGGTGGAGACGACCAACGAATCCGTGTGTGGAGGCACCGTGGTCAGTGCCAAGATGAACGGTTTGTTGTCACGCGTCACACATCCAGAATGCCTGGTGTCACTCCACCTCCACCCCTACCACAAAATCTGCAGGAACTATGTGAGAATATTCAAGCTGCATGGAATGGATTATCGCAGGACATATTTAGGAACCTCTACAACTCCAAGGCGAGACGTCTGACATGTCACATTAGCAAACATAGCAGCCAACAGCATACTGAGAGACACTACTTCTGTATGTGTAGCTCAGTAAATATTGCCCATATCAGTCTAAATTGTTCTTCATTTATTGTCCCTGGTAAACTTTATCTTCCTTCCCAATAGCATTGCAATCCCACACTTCCTTCTGGGTGCAACTATTGTTTTGATGATGAGAGCAACATTGGTTGGTATTGTCTACAGGCTTTCTAGAACTGGGCTAAATCCGCCTTTATTATGGTCCATGTAGTTGTAGAAGTGCTGACCATACCTATTAGCAGTAAAAAGTGTATTGTGATGGAATAAACTGTCATTATATCGCCCAAATTTCATTTCTCCGGTAGGAAAAAGGAGCTCAGCTATTGATGAGATAAAAGTGCTCCCGACGTCTTCTTTTCCAAAACAAGAGCAGAGCGCTGTCCAGCTGCGTCACTGATGTTCCTTCTTGATATTTCCATCCTCTAAGCTGGAGCTGGTCTGTTGAAGGTAATAACAGAGGAGGTTATGGCAGCAATTAGACAGACGGGAGAAAACCCAAGCCCGTCGTTTAGTGCCGGCAAGTTATATGGTGCTGCGACACACCTGAGAGGTTTCATGGTTCGTGCAGCTCTGCGTCCTTTTCTCTGCCGTTATGTTGTTGATGTCTCTGGGAATTGGGAAAGACATTAGCTGCCGCAAGCCTTGCGCACTTCTTCTCAGTATTGACTCTGTTATTGAATGGCTGTCCCTGGCTCATGTCAAAGCCGTCGGCTCTGAACAGTCTCATTCCATGAACAGTCTCATTAGCTCTGGGCAGATGGTTATTGGAATGCTGCAGACACTGAATTGGAGACCGTTATAAATGATTTACACTGGAGAACCACAAAGGGCTTCCCTGATCCTCTGCTGTAAAGCAGTGAGACACAGCTTTGGTGCCATGATCTGTCAAATAGCAACTATTATAGTCCACTTCTCACTTTGTAGGCACCAAAACAGACATAATTCATTTTTCTATCACCATCATTTACAATTTGACAGGCTATTTTTTGTTACTTTGCCTTTATGGTACATGTAAATGAGCTTCTGTTTGGCTGTCCCGCACTTTCACATGGGTGGATAACATTGGAAGACTGTTGTTTCCTGATCAGCACAGCATTTTTTTGCTTTCCCACACTTTCTGTGCTAGTGATTTTATCTTTGCAGGAGCAACACTCCACATCGCTTGAATGGTGTATGGGCGGGGCTTAATTGCTGTAATCTGAATTGGCGGGGCTATACAGCGATAGGTTGAACAAGTACAATGACTGGTTTTGTTTAGACCAAAGGTATGGAGCTTCCTACAGCATGGTGCTGCACATTTTGACAGATTTAGCCATTTCCAACCTGTATGAATAGTGCGAGCTGTTTTGATTTAGATGTTCTTAGCCCGCTTGAGTACATGATGAAGTGCTTCTACCCACAAGCAAGTGATTCATGGGTTTCATTCAGAATCAGCCACTAAGAGAAACCTTGGTGTGTGCTGTTCGCCCTCATGCAGAGACATACATACTTTAGCTTTCTATTTAGGTTATTTATTATGTACTGTCACTCTTTCGTAAACTAGCCGTCAGAGAAATGCTGAGTATTTAAGGCCGTAGCCCAATGAGTTTGCTACTCATGGCATAATATTATTTCACGATATTGGCTGTTATTCATATTTGACGCTCGTTACATCTGAGATTAATTTCATTCATTTAATAAAAGAGGGACACTTGTATTTCTGTGTGGGATTTAATAAGGAGAGTCTGAAAGGTTAGCTGAATCAGGCCTTCGGTGAAACGAGCAGAACGGGAAAGCACGGCACAGGAAGATTTCCATAATTGGAACCGGAGTCTCCAATCGCCATTAGTAGGCCTGAGCCATGCGGAGCCACTTGAAGTGGAGTGAGGAGAAAAAAAGTGAGTGAGCACGAGCTGTCAGAAGGGATTTGGTTCGCTAATAGCAGAGCGAGCGCACCTCATTGGATTACACTAAAAGCTACAAGTGGGAGTTTACAATAGCTGCTGTTTAAAGAAGCCTGAGCAGGTCTGTTTTACATGTGTGTGAAATCCTAATTGAGTTTGCGTTTCACCCGTAGCCCTTTTTGTAGCTCCGTGTGTCACTCTTTTTCTCATGCTGCGCTAAATGTTGCATGCTGCTGCCCATTATTGGAAAATTCACGATGCTTCATGATGCTTTCCAAATATATCACTACCGTATCACATTACACAGTATATCATGATATTTAAACCCGCATTTATACAGTTAATAAGTTGCTAAAGTTAATGCTGTGGATTTAAACATTTAGGTAGAGCTAATTTGTTTTTGTTTGAATAGGTAGGGCTATGCTACTGTAGGCTTAATGGGTGGGGCTAAGCTATTGCATGTTGAATGTGTGGGGCTAAATTGTTTTAGCCCCTGAATGGGTGGGGGTAAGCTACCGTGGGCTAAATGTGAGGCTTAACTTGCTGTATGCTGAAAGGATGAGGCTGAAGTGAGATTTAAGCCCACATTTATACAGTTAACAAGTTACAGAAGTTAATGCTTAGTAGGTGGATCTAAACTACATTTGGCTGAAAATGTGCAGCTATATTGTTTTTGGCTGAATGGGCGGGGCAAAGCTACTATAGGCTGAATGGGTGGGGCTAAATTGTTTTAGCCTGAATGGGTGGGGCTAAATTGTTTTAGCCTAAATGGGTGGGGCTAATCTACTGCACGTTGAATGGGTGGGGCTAATTTTTTTTTGCCTGAATGGGTGGGGCTAAACTACTGTAGGCTGAATGGGGAGGTTAAATTGTTTTTTGGCTGAATGGGTGGGGCTAAACTATTGTAAAATGAATGGGTGGGGCTTGAATGGGTGGGGCTAAACTACTGTAGGCTGAATGGGTGGAGCTGAATTGTTTTAGCCTTTATGGGTGGGGCTAAAATACTGGTGGCTGAGTGGGGAGGCTAAACTGCTGTATGCTTAAAGAGTGGGGCTAAAATAATCTCTTAAAAGCAAACAATGATAATTGTCTGACACCTAAACTAATAGCCAAGTCACAGGAAAGTGTACTTGTGTAAAACATCTAATGTGCATTTTGGCCACTTGCTGTTTTGCTCTGCAACATAGTTATTGAGACCATGTGCTTAAAATCAGTCAAGATCATAAAACAGCATGAGGGCAATTAAAATCATTCAACTATTCAGAAGGGGCCTAGACCTACTACATCGGTGGATCGCCCTTGAGACATGCATCATGACATTTCATGGTTTTCAAACCTGGTTTACCATAAATTATTGCACCAGTCAGCTTTTGTTTCTTGAGGAATAAAAAACAATGATAGTTATTCAGAGAATGTATCTGCATTGGCTTTACATCAGCAGGTATATAGTGGCCAGATGAGAGAGCGAGAGAGAGAGAATGAGTGTGAGAGTCTGAATGAAAGGGTGACAAAACAAGAGAGAGAGAGAATTAAAAGACAAAGAGCAAGAAAGAGGCAAAGATATAAAAAGCAAGAGAGAGAAAGATGAAAAAAGACAGAGATGGAGAGAAGGAGAGACGGATGTTAAATCATATTAGCTGGTGCTGATGATTAATATGCAAGCCTCTGTTGGTGCAGGCCTTGCATAATTCATCCCTTAGTTATTATATGTGTTGTACAGTGTGTGGTACGGTAGGCGGTAAGGTGTGTGGTGCAGTATGTGCGGTGTGTGGTTATGTAGTAGAACAGTGCAATACAGTGTGTGGTATAGTGTGAGGTACAATATGCGATACAGTGTATGGTTAGAACAGTGTGTTACAGTAGTAGCATAGTGCAGTACAGTGTGAAGTACAGAGTACTATACAGCATTTGGTATAGTATGCAGTACAATGTGTGGTACAGTGTGCGGTGCAATCTGTGGTACAGTATGTGTTACAGTGTGTGATACAATATGCTGTACAGTGTGTTTAATAGTATACAGTACAGTGTGTGCAACTGTAGGCAGTACAGTGTGTATAACAGCATGCAGTACAGTGTGTGGTACAGTATGAAGTACATTATGTGGTACAGAATGAAATACAATGTGTAAGGTTGTGCAGTACAGTGTATGGTATAGTATATGGAACGATGTGCAGTGTGTGGTGGTGCAGTATACAGTACAATGTGCGTAATACTAATACTAATACTAAATACGAATACGAAATACTAATACTGCCAGCACACTAATGCGCACTGAAAGAGAAGCAATCAGCATTACCTCCACAGCTTTTTCTAAAAAGGCTACAGAAATAAATAAATCTATTTTTATGTTTATATAGGCACAGTAGAAGATACACAATGATGGAGAAGATTTTTGTTTAGTTATTAAATATACTTGTTATGACTGTAGTCTTTACTTGGACACTAAAACACAGTACTGGTCGTGAGAACAATCCAAGTGTTTAATGCATTTTCATATGCTTGTAGTTGCCCACATTGGAGAGCCAGGTTCAATCCCACTGCAGGGAAGCACTAGGCTTCTAAGTTAGGCTTCTAATGGTTTGTGCGGGTAATGATATGACATCTCTCTGGTGCTGTGTACATGAGGTGATTTCATGATTAAAGTATGATTTATCATTCAGTACAGTATGCGGAACAGTGTGCGGTATAACAAACCTTCCTGGCCAGAAGTGTGCTTCTGAAGCTCTTAGTGGAGTTAGCCTGAGGCTCCAGGCTGAAAGCTAAAGCGAGTGGCCGACTCACAGCTACAGTGACCTACAACACAGCCAGAGCTATGAAATATGGATAGTGTTGTTGATTGCGTTGCTGCTGCTGTTGTGTTTACACTGACAGAGAAAAAGAAAGAAAACCCCCTACTAGGGGGGACCTACGTGCTAAGTCGTTACTGTGCTAACATGGTGAATTAAGGTTACCTCTATCACTTTAGTGAATCCAATTCCAAACTTCTTTTAAAAACAAATTAGTAGTTTAGTCATAACAAAAATATACAAATGAAAGGATAAAATTCATTCTTTGATGTCATACAGTGTCAGACGTTACATATTAATAATTCTATTACAGGTTACTAACCAGCTGATTTAAAAATATGATGATGGTGATATGAGAGGATGATGATGATGTGTGGGAGGATGATGATGATGATGTGTGAGAAGACGATGATGTGAAAAAGCAGGATGATGATGATGTGGGAGAAGATGATGATGTAGGAGAGGATGATGTGGCAGAGGATGATGATGATGTGGGAGATGATGATGATGGTGTGTGAGAGCATGATGATGGTGTGGGAAATGATGATGGTGTGTGAGAGGATGATAATATGGGAGATGATGATGATGTGGAAGAGGATGATGATGATGTGGGAGATGATGATGATGGTGTGTGAGAGGATGTTGATGATGATGCTGTGTGAGAGGATGATGATAATGTGGGAGAAGATGATGGTGATGATTGTGTGTTAGAGGATGATGGTGGTGTGTGAGAGGATGATGTTTGAAAAGGAGGATGATGATGTGGGAAATGATGATGGTGTGTGAGAGGATGATGATGTGGGAGATGGTGATGGTGTGGGAGAGGATTATGATGATGATGTGGAAGAGGATGATGATGTGTGAGAGGATGATGATGATGATGCTGTGTGAGAGGATGACGGTGGTGTGGGGGATGATAATGATAATGTTGAAAAGGAGGATGATGATGTGGGAAATGATGATGATGTGGGAGATGGTGATGGTGTGAGAGAGGATGATGATGTGGGAGATGATGATGATGGTGTGTGAGAGGATGATGATGATGATGATGCTATGTGAGAGGATGATGTTGATGATGGGGTGTGAGAGGATGATGATCTGTGTGAATTTGCTCTGAAATGAAATTTGTGCCATGATCGTGGGCCACTTAATGAGGATTAAAGGAGAAAAGCAGCGTGGAGAAGCTTCCATTTCCTCCACAAAGGCCTTTTCAGGCTTGCTCTCGGGCTCTTTTTAAAAGCCATAATCTTATGTTCCATTGAGGATTATTGTAACTGTTAGCTAATGTTCTCCCGCGGGAGGCGTCTCAGCTTTCCAGTATTACCAGTCTGTTTACTGAATGGGAATCATTGTGCACAGTTTAGCTTAATCTCTCCTTAAACAAAAATGAACTAGAAATTAATAATAATTTAATTAGAAACTAGAAAAAAAAGCTAGAGTTTATTATCCTATTTGTCATGTCAGACTCAATGCTGTGATAGAACTCACAATTTTACACCAACCGGACAGTTCATTAAGTACACCTCCTTGTATCTACACTGATTGTTCGCTTACCAGTGAGGTGTACCTAGTCA
This sequence comes from Semaprochilodus insignis, assembly GCA_034552555.1. Taxonomy (NCBI): domain Eukaryota; kingdom Metazoa; phylum Chordata; class Actinopteri; order Characiformes; family Prochilodontidae; genus Semaprochilodus; species Semaprochilodus insignis. Next base: position 10,160,144 of record CM067497.1, read on the forward strand.
TAGTGGTACATAGTGGATCAGACACAGCAGTGCTGCTGCAGTTTTTATGCAGTGTCCACTCACTCTCCACTTTACTAGACACTTGTACATTGTTGTTTCACCTTGCAGATGTGACGTCAGAGACGATAGCTCATCTGTGTTGCTGCACAGTTTGTTTTAGTCATCACCTAGTCCTTCATCAGGGGTAAGAAGACAGCTGTTGACTTGACGTTTTGTGTTGGCAGATAATTCTCAGTCCAGCAACTCTTCCAGGCGTAATGGTCTTTTTCAGTTAACTGGTTCTTCTCCCAACATGTCTAAAAATAAAGGGGCTTCAAGTTTTGTTCTCTGGGCTTTGAGTGAGAGGTGAGGCTTGCTTCTTTCAAGGTTCCGTTTGTTTGTTTGGTTTGCTGTCCAAGATTCTCTTTAAAGTCTTCACTCAACCAAGTTAAGAGGCATCTGCATTTTCCCTGTCTCACTATAGCTTTCACATCTGTACAGAACCACAGGGAGAACCACAGCCTGAGCAGTTCATAGCCTGATCTTAGTTTATAGAGGCAAATCATTGCATTTGAAGATCCTTTCAAGCTACTTAGCAAGCCTGGAATAGTGAACTGACAGCATACTGCAAGCTGTTTGCTATAACCAACTACAAAGTGTAGAATAGAGCTGAGAATGAGTAACAGAAAGAGATGCTGCAAAAAGGAACTGAAAAACTGGTTACATTAAGAATTAAACACATTGCTAGTCTTAGCATTTAAGCACTTGTTTGTGATATTGTATCTTATCAGTTGAATAATAAATAATATAGTGATCATATGCAATTGTCATGCTGGGGAAATTAGCACCCACTTTCTACTTTTTACCAGTGATGGAGAGTCGATGGTTTGTTTAATCACCAGCTTTAAGCAATGCCAGTGCTGCTCACCCGCTGCAATGAGCACAAACTCTGCTAACAAAACTGCTCTTGATATGCCTGCCATCACAGCTGTACAGTTCCTCATGATTTAAGAGGCAATAAACAATGGAACAAAGATCCAAAACCAAACAATGTTTCTCAAAGTACACTGCGGAAAAGAGGAGGAAGCGTTACTCTCTTTTTGCCATGATGAAGAGTTACTCTCTTTTTGCCATGATGAAGAGTTACTCTCTTTTTGCCAGTTTCTTATTCAAATTTCTGTTCTACATTAACCACTGGAGTTACATTCTGGCGCCAGCACACCATTACTGCTGAGGTAACGGCGGCAGTGTACCAGAAAGGTCGAAAAAGAAGCTGGCACATACAGAACCAACATCAGCTTCATAAAAAGAGGAACACGGTAACATGCAACTTTTAGGGAGGTTTAATCCCTACAGCAACCCATTGCAGCTCTGGGACTGTCTAATTTCATTACTTGCAGCAATTCCATTGGAGTTGGCTCCAGAGAACTCAGAATCATACATCACTACTTTTTGCCTGTTTTTCACAATTTTTTTCATCAGTTTTGTTCTGCAGCTTATTTGATAGAGCTTCAGTCCTCTGGACGTTGCTGTCGATATTTTATGGCAAAAGTGTACTTGGTAGTTCCTGGAGAACATTAATAAAACAAGGAACGCCAGCAAAAATAAAGCTGCTGCAGAGTTCTGTTTCAGAGTTTGATGAAGAAAAAAAGGCTGAATACTGATGAAGTGCACATCACTGCAGGGGAATTACTCTTGCTGTTCAAATAAATCTGACTCTGATATAATAAGCTTCGGAAGTGATGAAAGTGGACGCTGAAATAAAATGGGCATGTGTCAGTCAAGTGGACAGTGAAATGGGCTTCAGTCAAACAGACTGAAATAGCTGAACGTGCTGAGAATATCATACAGTGTGTCTTTAAAGGGTCTATAAAATTTTCCTCAGTTCTTTTAAAATAAGAGTTTACAAAATGTGCTGTCCACTCCCAGACCATGTACTCCACATGTGGAAAGGAACTAAAAGTAACAAAAATAAAAAAAAACTGTGAAAACAATCTGGCTATAAAAAAACAATATATTTGCATATAAATATATACATATACCTTATATAACTCCAAGTATTTTGAATTTCTGTTTGGAAGTTGTATGCTAATAACTTTATACATTGCTGTGAAAAAGTATCTTCCTCCTTTCCAGCTTCTTCTATTCTATTTCTCACACATGATGTTTCAGATCACTTTTAATATGAGACACAGAACTCAAACAAATACAAAATGCTATTTTAAGTGATGATTTGGTTTGTTGAAAATGTTGTTCATGACCTGGCCTTATGTGAAATAGTAATTACCCCTTTGGCTGCTAATCAACCATTTAACCAAGTTCCGTTGACTATTGGGATCACTTTCACAAGCCACACCCTGGCAACCTGGAAAAGGAAAAGGTTACAAAGCCATTGCTAAGGTTCTGGGACTCCAGCAAACCATAGTGAGAGCCATTATCAAAAAATGGAAAATACCTAGAACAGTGCTGAACCTTCCCAAGAGTGGCCAGCCTACCAAATCAACGACTCATCAATGAGGTCACAAATGAACCCAGACAAACATTTAAATAATGGTTAAGGTACACAATTCCACAGTAAGAAAGACACTGGTCATTCATAGGAGAGTTGCAAGGTGCAAATCACTGCTGACCAAACAGAACATAAAGGCCTGTCTCACGTTTGCCAAAAACCATCTAGATAATGCTTTTGGGATAATATTCTGTGGGCTGATGAGTCAAAGGTGTAACTTTTTGGAAAACATGAGTCACATTACATCTGGTGTAAAGCTAACAGCTAAGAGCATCATACCAGCAGTCAACTTAGTTCATTCATAAGTTCATGACTCTTACTCCAGTCATATTTAACTCAATTCTATTGCATGTTCACCGCCTTATATATAACTCATAATAAAAATACCTAATAATACATAACACCAGTCAGATAGTCATATATATATATAACTGTCTCTATATGTGGCTCAGTCTGATCGTATGTAACTTAATCTGATCATATTAATAGCCTAATTACATGTTATATAAGTGCATGACAAATGAGCAAACCTTTAATGACCAAAAATTAGTTGGAAATTAAAATCTTATTATAGTAAAAGTTCAGCATGTTGCTCCTTCTCCTGAAAATTGATCATTTTGTTCTGACAGAGGCAATATTTCTTATAAGCTTCAACAGCTTCAAATGAGTTTTGCTCATTAAATTATTTCTAAGTAATTGTATGTTATTTCAAAAGACTGACGAGCAGCCTCTGCGCTTTGTCTGTTGTACTTTATCACCATGAAAAGTTTCATTTGAAGCAGCCGGTTGGAATTATGTAATATTACATGGACTATTTAGAGAGTGGTCTCCATAATGTATTTCATTGTTGCGTGTACGTTTTGTAGGCACATGTTTGACCAGCAGCAGTGGCTTTGAATTTGACCTTTACAGTGAGTCCCATTTTATTCCCATTTTGCGTCACTGCACTGATTTCGTCGTTAAATCTCACTGCTGGATAGACCCTTATACATAAAACGTATACATAAAAATACTTTTTTTGAGCAGCTGGTAGCCGAAGGGCTGGACGCTGTTTATAATTATTTTTTTCCTCCCTGAGGTCTTGCTGAAACTGCACATGTCTTAGTTACATAACCCTGGGCTGGTTGTGCAAAATGAATATTTAATTAGAGCCCTTATTGTGGAGAGAGCATGCAAATGAAGAGGTGGAGAGTGGGAGTGGAGCAGATCCTCCGCTGAGTTTCATCTCTGCAAGCACAAGAGCCTTCTGGCACAGTAAGGGAAATATATACAGCACTCACTGTACGGACAGAATGGTCAATTGATTCAAATAAAAAATTGCAATTATTAGTTAATCATGATTAATCACAATATTTTGTATATTTAACTAGTTAATCCCAATTAACCACATTATTTTATTTCACATTTGTGTGTCATTAATTATGATTAATCTCATTATTTGGGAAAAAACTAACCTTAAGCGTTGACCAACATGTGGTAATGCATTAGTTAACATGAAGTAATACGTTAACACTGGTTACAGTGCTTAACTAATGTCAAGTAAACATGTAACAACTACATGTTTACAGTTGTTACATGTGTACTTAACTTTAGTTAACCATTCTTATTGTATTACTTAATGTTGAACATGAACCCCTGAAGGGTTTTTCTCAAACATACATTAGCAGGTAGCCTAAACTAGCGAGCAGCCTAAACTCATACTACAGTAAAAGTATCTTACAGAACTGCAGTGGATCTTAAATCTCTAGAGGTCTTTCCATTTAGGAAATCCCTAGTTTATTTATAGGTTGAGGCCTGTCACTGTCTGGATTTAAATAAACAAATACTTGGGAGTCTTTGATTGGATAATTACTGCAGTGATGTGATTAATGTGTTGCAACTGGCAACTGATACAGCATATAGGACAGAAAGGTGGAAAGGCTGTTAGTGGGTTTAAGAAGTGTCAAATTATTGGACAGCCTTAAGAAAATAAAACAACTAAGAAGTTGCTGAAATTACTGGAACTGGTTTAGGAATGGGCCAATGTATTATTACAGCCTGGAAGGAAAGTGGTGAACTGTCAACTTCTTGGAAGAAATATGATCGAAAAAACATCATGCATGACCATGATTGGAGATCACTTAAATGCTTGGTGAATTCTAATTTGGTAAAAATCTATGTTTAAAAGTTAAAGTTAAAGCATGTACACACAACAAGAACACATGCTTAAGACAAATGTAGCTGTGAAACCACAAGAAAACCACTTATTAGTAAGGCTAATCAGAAAAATGTTTGCTAGCATGAAGCATAAAGATTGGACTAGAGCAATAGAAAAAGGTCCTCATCTTGATGAGTCCAGATTTACCCTTTTCCAAAGCAAAGGGTGCAACAGGGTAAGAAGGGAAGTGCAGGAAGCAAAGCATCCATCATACATAGTGCACACTGTACAAGCCTCTGGAGGCAGTGTTGTGATCGGGGGTTGCTTCTGTTGGTCAGGTTGAGGTTCAGCAACATTATGTGACAGGATAATGCAGTTTGCTGACTAGCTGACTATACTGAATGATGGGGTTATCCTGTCAATGGACTTTTTTCCTCCCCTAATACCTTTGGCATACTTAGGGGCGACAATACTGAGATATTAATCTGGCTCTCTCTTGTGAAAGAGTGATTGAGGGGTAATTTTCACACATGAATTAGCCTCCACAGAGTCCTGACTGTAACTTTGGCATGTGCTGGAGAACTTTACAGAGTGGTCAGACACGCCTGTTATCAATTCAAGCTAAAAATGTATGCAACTTTGGATGCAAATAAATGTCGTGACATTGCATGAGGTTGTTGAAACAATGCCAAGGCAAATGCGCACCATGATCGAAGCTAAAGACTGTCCAGCAAAATATTAACAGTGCATTCCTATAATGCAGCCAGTACATCTGAGCAATGTATGCAAACCCATATACATGAATCATAGTCTTCTATATCAGTGCAGCAGCAACTTTTTACCTGCTGACCTCTAAAGAAGCTTGTAAAAACTAGTGGGTTAACTGGCATGGTGATTGCCATGGTGCCAGGCCTGCAGAATAGAAACAGAAATTTGTGCAGCTTCTTCTCTTTTTGGATCTTTTTAGTCTAAAATAAAGCTCCAAATAAACAGTAAATTTGTCAAAACAGGGGCAGTCAAAGGCTAGAACCAGTCATGGGACGGGAAGGTCACTGGTTTGAGTCCCTCAACCGACAGGACACGACTGAAGGTGCCCTTAAGTAAGGCACCTAACCCCCTACGGCTCCCTAGGTGCCATGGATAGGCCTGCCCACTGCTCCGGGCAAGTGTGCTCACTGCCCCTTAGGGTGTATGTTCATTAATGTGTGCATGTATGTGGGTGTTTCACTTCATGGATAGGTTAAATGCGGTAGCCAAATTCCTTTGTGTGCCAGCACAACTGGCAAAGGCTTCTAAATTCTAATTCTAACATGACAGAATGAAATGAACACAATAAATAGAATTAAATAGAACTAAAGTGGAAGTGAGGAAATTACTCACTAATATACTTCAGTAGAAGGGAGTATTGGCATTTAAAAGTGCAAACCTATTAAAAACTACTTGAACTGAAAGAACTGAGCTAGTTACCTTATCTCTGGGGTTAAAGCCGAAATAATTTCATCCTCAGTCAAGCGTTCCCCCTGGCGTGTTATTTTCACTGCCAAATGTTCAGAGTGCCCAGCTATAACTCACAGGCTTTGACGTTTCTAACGGCCTAAGCTTGTTTCAAGCCTCTGTGCTAACACTTACAAACCAAAACAGCTTGGAAGCTCACAGCAGCCTTTCAGGATGATTGTTCTTCTGTACACCAATGGATTTATAGGGTCTAAGAAAAGAAATCTATTAAATGAAAGTAATAAACAACTGTGGGAGAAAGCCACAATTCAACGTCTGAACCTTCTAATATTGGAGGTGCAGATGGTTAGAAGGACACCCTCCAGTTTAAGAGTTGTGTCCCTGAGCAGATGTGAGTATACTGTAGTTTTTCCCAGCTGTTTCCCACAGGACTGCACTAATACTCTGCAATTACAGCTCTCAGAGGCACAGAGTTCCTGCCTGAAGGATAACTGAGGGCCAAAGCCTTTAACGCTATGTTTCAGAAGCAAAACGCATGCCCTGTACTGTTCTTCATTTTCATCATTTTAATTTCTCTTTTAGAAGACATCTTACATAAGACTAACTACATGAACCCGTTGGGCCTAGTAATGGCCCCCAGAATAAAGGAAGGCTGTTCTGTTAAACCTGCTGTTGGAGGTGGTATGCTGCAGGTGTCCGTTTCCACCTTAAATGGTGCAGCAGTTACACTTAAGCACCTCTGGTTCTTGATCAGATTTTCACATTCCACCTTAAATGGTGCAGCAGTTCCATGTTCGTAGTTCCATGTTAAATCCCAAATCTATTTTTGTTACCAGAGTAGAACCTGATGGGAAGCAATTTCAGTTTTCAACAGGGTTGGGATACAGGTTATAGGGTATAGAGAACAGGGTATCGGGTACAGGGTATAGGGTATAGGTATAGGGAGAGGGTGCAGAGTATTGGGGACAGGGTTTAGGGTGTAGGGTACAGGGTACAGGAAATAAGGGGCAAGTATAGGGTATAGGGACACTCCCTATAAGAGTGAGGGAAAAAATATTGTAATCCATATAACCTGGCTGAGATGACAGGTGTGACGATGTTTGACTCAAACATACCTTTCTATCTGTATACTATCAATAGGACTGTGAATCATATGTGTTATAACAGGGAACTATGTCGCACATAGCTGTGTTACAGAACCTTCACTCTCTTAATGTTTGTCTTTTGGAAAACTGAGTTGAAAGGACAGTAAATATCAAAGAATAAAGATAAATGAACTTCGTGAATGTTGTCTAAGTCTGTTTGTGCGTAGCTGTTAGCTGAGTCATGCGGCGCTGTACAGAACAGGCTCTGCTACTGTCAACAGAGCAGAGTTACAGCTTTTTAGCTCATTAACTCACAGTATGGAAGCTTTCTGTGCTTTGAGTTGTTCTGACCACAGAAATGTAACTCTCACAAAGTGAGCCATTTCATCAGAAATACTACAACATTATTCAACTTTCTAACTTGTATCCGCTGTACCTGTACTGCACAGTTGATTAGCATGGGTAGTAGTGGGTGTAACAGCACCCAGATTTCCTGATACAATACTTATTGGCTTTGATAGCATTTTGATGCAATGCATATGTGGCACAGAAATCACATTTATTTATTTATTTATTTGTTTGTTTGTTTGTTCGTAATTTTAAAAAATAGTAATTTCTACTGTTGTCCAAAAAAACACAGCAGTGCTCCATAAAGGGGTAAATGTCATATAACATAGAGTACATTTTTAAGTGGCAATCATCGGGATCCAAGCACCATGACACCAGTAAGGCCTTATGAGGCCCTGATGTGTATGCTCGCAACATCCTTTGATAATTATTGATTTTCAGGTGCTTACAAAGGTTTCAGGATACATGCATCATGTTGATGGGATGTGAGCCTTACTGTTGCAATGACAGTTCACTTGGGATTTGACATTTGCTTTGTAAGAGAGTTTCGTTTCGTTTTGGTGATCAGCTACAAGTGGACTTTGGTTGCATTGAAATTTTTGAGACAGTTTATTTGTAGGTGGAAATTAGGAGCTAGGCACAACTTTAGCAACTAGTTAAAAAGTTTTATTATTGGGAAACATTATTGAGTATTAATTTAGCAACTTTAACAGTAACAGGAAAACTCAAACAAGAAGCTGATTTTAACTTCGTAGTTTTAACGCTGGTAACATATTTGATTACAGTGAAGCTATTAAAGCTACTAAAATATCCTACCCAGAGTTTTATGTAGGGAACTACCTATCAACATGCACTGTGGTAGGGCATTTCAATAAGGTAGCACAATTCGTCACAACACCGAGAGGTGCTGACTGAAGACATTGGTGTACCTGCTGCTTTGCTAAAGCAAGCACTGCTTCAGATTTATGGGATGTTGTATTTCATGAGGTTGCTGGGGTTTGTTACACCCAGCTTTACATATATTGCTTTTAAATGGTTTATCCTTATATAAAGTAAAGTGAGGTCACACTTTTGAAAGTCTTTCCCTTTCAGAAATGACCGGAAAGCACAGGATGACGCTCAGCATGCCAAATGGTTTAGGTTGTCAAAGGCATGCGAATGCTTTCATGTCGTAGAGCAAAGTGCTCGTCCCACTGATCCAGCCTACTTGAAAATGGCAGTTATGTAGGAAGAATTAACATTTCATATAAACCACTAGCAGCACCACTGGTACTGACCAGTCAGGAACCGGTATCAGTTCTCCAAGTTCTCCATACCCATCCCTAGCCATAATATGCAAATAAAAATGTTCACATAGTTATTTACTTTCAGACTGTCATTGTTTACAGACCCATTTTGAAACAGTAGGATGAAAATTCATTAATTGTGCTACATTTGTAACCCATGAAAAACATCTGATGTCTGCATTCATATGGTTAGGAATATACTGCCTATTGTCTGGTTCCCATCATCGTCATCTCTGCAGTAAAACATATCACATCAAAATGCTCTGAATGACTTTGTTTTTTATGAATTATGCAGAAATGTTGGTGAACTTTTGGATAATCAGCCTTTGCAGTTGATGCAGTTGACCATCATAACAGTCCATAAAGAAACAAATGCATGAACTTGGATGCTACTTCTCTTTATGTTCATTCTGCCATTTAAAGTAACTCTCTTTGTAGAGTTAATGTCCCATGAGATGAAACATTTTGTGCTTTTGTAAGCAATTTGGTCTGCAGGTATGTCTTGTTTGGTGACCTGAGAGGTGTTGGGCATCCGCAGCTGAGTGAGAGTTATTACGCTGTTGTTTTATTGCACAACTGGGAGAAATATCTATCTAATAGATGGGCACAGAGGTAAGAAAGGAGCAAATAAAGACAAAAATTCACCTGAGGATGGCGATATTGGGCGTGTTTATATGGTTGAAAGCCATTTTGCCACAGCGAGCAGATGCATGAAGCTGTTTAAGCCCACACCCAGCGCACTACCTGTTGTAATTCAGATGATTGAAGACATTAATTAAGATCATCTATCGTTGCCGAGTGTAAAACGAGAGGCGATTCATTTCTTTCATCACGCTTTATTGCTAATTGTTTCATGAAATAAGCATTATGTAAATTTTTAGGGGAGGCGGATGCCATTTAATTTGACGCTTTACTCAAGAAAGTCATTAAGCATCCTGCGGCGCTTCTTGTGAATGGTTTTCGGCCCCTGCGCCAGGTTGAGTTATTCTTAGCCCTTGTAACTCCGGGCAACTGTTGCCATGCATACATATCCATAGATACGCAGCATCGTCGATCAGGAGGCATCGAGAAGGGCCAGCATGCTTCAGGAGCGATTTTACAACTTCAGCAAACAGAAATACACTCTTCAAACATAACGTAGGATACAAATATGATCTATCCTCAGAACGCTGGGGTAAATATTACTACCTGAATTATTTAGGAGCTGAGGGGAAAAAATCTGCTCAAAAATCACACACATTAACAAACACTGTTTGTACTTTTGAGAGAGAAAGAGGGAGAGAGAAAAAGAAAGAGAGAGATAAATAGAAAAACTAAAAGGAAGAGTGTCAGAGTGGGTGAGTGTGAATTTAAAAGTGAGAAAGAAAGAAAGAAAGAAAGAGACAGGCAAGAGACAAGGGAGGCAGAGCTATTTGATAACTGAATAATAGAAATATCATTAAAATAAAAAAAGCATAAGGCAGGCACAGAGGGGAGAAAAAGAATGAGGGACAAGGACAGGGTAAGGAGTGAGGACAGAGAGAGAAAAAAAGAGTAAATGACAAAGAGAGAAGAGAAAAGAGTGAGGGTAAAATGGAGGGAGAAGTAGTGCTGGACACAGTGAAAGGAGAAAAGTGAGGACAGGGAGAAAAGAGCTAGGGTAAAATAAAGAGTAAAAAGAAAGACTTAGAACAGAGAGAGAAGAGAGAGAGTGAAGGACAAAGAGAGGAGAGGAGAGGACAAGGAGTGAGGACAGAGAGAGAAAAGAAATTGAGGCTGAATAGAGAGCAAAAAGAAAGAGTAAGAACAGAGAGAGAAGAGAGACAGTGAAGGCCTAAGACAGAGAAAAAAGAGAAAAATAGAATAAGGGTAAAATAGAAAGAGAAGGAGTGCTAGACAGAGAGAAAAGAGAAAGAGTGTGGGCAGAGAGACAAGAAAGCATAAATGACAAAGAGAAAGAAAAGAGAGTAAGTGTGAGTTAGAGAGAGGATAAATACTGAGGACAGAGAGAAAAGAGAAAGAAAATGAGGGACAGAAAGAGAAGTAAATGAGTGAGGGTCTCCAAGAGCAAGAAGAGAAAGAGTGGAGAAATGAAATGAAATATGAACTGAAAGACAGATAGAGAAAGAATGAAAGACAGAGAGAGAAGAGAAGGGTTTGAGAGAAGAGAAAGCAAGAGAGAGAGAAGAGACGGAGCAAGGGACAAAGAGAGAAGAGACAGAGCGAGGGACTGGGAGAAACATGAGAAAGAGCAAGAGACAGAGAGAGATAGAGAGAGAAGAGGCAGTGAGGGACGGAGAAAAGAGATTAAAAGGAAAAATAAAAGGGAAAAATGTCAAAGAGAGTGGAGGGAATTTAAAAGAGAGAAGAGGAAAATAGAGAATCAGAGAACAGAAAGAGCAAGGGACAGAGAGAGAAGAGGAGTTAGGGACAAATAGAGAGAAAAGAGAAGGAGAAAAGAAGAGGGACAGAGATGGAGAAAGCAGAAAGAGTGAGGGGCAGTAAGAGCAAAGAGAGAGAGTGTGTGTATAAGGGGGCAGGCTGTTTTTGATACTGTCCTCATTTACTCAGAATGTACATGTTTCTCTGATGTCTACATAGAAGTTATGCGACTGTGTAATTTGACGAGCTCTGCTCTGATTGGCTGGTTTACAGCAAGACCCAGCGATCTGACACAGAAGCAACATGTTGAAATAGACACAGACAGGAAAGTAATAAACCTCCACAACTACACAGAGTAAATTAAAGTTGTTACTCACTGTGAACCTTTATTAAAGTTGATCTGCTTCACCCATCAAACAGTGCTAAAATCACACAGCAAGGCTGCTACTTACAGGTTTCTGTTGGGGTCAGGATGCTAGTAAAACTCTTCACTTGTACAAGCGTTGTATCAACATTAAAACAAAAATGTAATATGCAATAATCCTAGGTCTGAATTTAAATATTCAGCTCATACACGCAAGTCTGGGCTCGAAGTGAAAACTCAAATTCATTATTTCTATTTGCCATTTAGTGCATTAATATTTCATTTACACAAAGATTTAGATGCTTTAAGAGTAGCTTTATTTTAAATAAAATGCATTTCAAGAACCGCATTCTTGAAAGCGTTACATCCAAAGGAATCTGACATAAAGGAAATAACAGGTAAATACAGTCTGGTGAGGCGGCTTTGTATCAGGAGCCATTTGACTGAGCGGCTCATATTTTAAATGTAATGACGTTCTGAGTGGTTGATCAATCAAACAACTAAATTAGTAAAGTACATCTCTTCAGTGTCTAATCACCCTGCTCAGCTGCTCTTCACCCAGCCCTCTTCAGAGCAGCTTGTATGTGCTTGCGATTGCTTATTGATCCGGCTGTGTGGATGCACACACAACACCCTGCATGCAGAATCACGCAGTGCCTTCCTCTAGTTCAGCAAAAAGCATTTAAATCCTGCATTTCAGTCGGTGGATTAGGACTATACAATATTTCATTTGTTTATTATTATCACAGTATTGGCCGTTGCAAAAGCTGCGATGTGGTATGCACATGCACCTTTCAACTAATGACAGTGGTTCTTATTCATAAATGTTTCATACAGTCAAATATGATCAGAAAATGAGTTCACACAAATTTCACCAACAGTTTTGTTATTCATCAGTTTCATTTTGGTGTATGGCTGGTGATGTATGATGTATACTTATCGATATCATCATAAATCATCACAGTTTGATTCTCTGAGCATATCATGGATATCATTAGTACTTAAAAACACACAAAGAGAGCCTATTTAGTCCTGTTTCATTGGATTTCGTGCAGCACAGTTTGTTAAATGTTAATTTGAAATCATTAAATTCTTTTTTTTTTCCCATTCCGTTTTCAAAATATGGCACTATTTTGTATGTTATAACTTATCAGACTTCAACATAAATATTATGGCATATCATGTAGTGTGAAAACTGCTTGAAGTATTGTGGTATTACACATTTGCCTTATTGCCTACCTCTAATTTGACATATACAGTTGCATGGAAATCCCTGTAATAGTGGATAGCTAAACTACGTTAGCTAAGACTCTTTAATATTTTAAACAAACTTACACTTTTATTTACAGTTTCAAAACAACAAAAAAAGTTTGGACATCCAGCATGATCGGCGCAAGTATTACAGCCTGTAGCAGCTAAGAGTCTTTAAGCTTTATTAAGAGGTATCTGTAGATTTTAGATTATGTCTAGGTCGGGGGACTGTGGGGCCCTATAAAGCCAATAAAACCTATAGAATGTGGATTTTGAGGTGTGTTTAGGATCATTATCCTGTTGTAGAAACCAGCCATTTGTCAGCTCCAGCTTTATTAGAAACTCAGCAATGAATTTGTTATTGATATTTAATTTAATTAATTCTTCTATTGGTGAAATGTTCCAGGCACTACTAACTGTAACACAAACCCAAAGCATGATCGATTTACCCCCATGCTTTAGCGACAGAGAAGTGTTCTTTTCATGAAGTTCTGCATACCTCTGGTAGAAAGTATTCTTAGTCTTACAGGCCTTGTCTTGATCGCCACCGTTTATGTTAACTGGCATTTCTTAATAACATTATTAACTAAGGAAATGGCTACCTGAAACCCCTGAGTGCTAAGCAACTGCTTAGAGGAGCCCATGGCTGCTGATTATTGGGAAAAGTAATAGTTAATGTTTTTCTCTTATTTCATAGCAGAACTCAATCTTAGTGTGAAGAGGCTTTATGGGTTGGTGCCCCTCCTGACAGAAACAGAAACTGTTCTAGATCTACTGGATATATATGAGTGTAATACTCCTCTGATTTGAAATAATAAAAATATGAATATTTACAGTTGAATTTGTCCTGATCTGTCTGTTTTTGTCATTTGTTTATTGTCCAAGCCCCAGGAGAAATAGAGTGCCCATATCTTTGCTGTGGTCAGATCTCCTCTGTAGATGCTCAGTGTGGCAGCAGGAGTCCATCTGGAACACCGACACTTTTACTGAAGCTCAGAGAGCCGTAAAGAGTTCACTAAAGGTCAAATAAACCCATAGAAGTGAGCTATATCTGCTCTCTCTCTCTTTCTCTCTCTCTCTCTTTAATTCTATCTCTCTTCCCTCTCTTTTTATCTGTGCCTCTGTTCTTGCTTTTATTTTTTACACTCTCTCTCTCTCTCTCTCTCTCTCGTTTTCATTTTTACTCTGCCCCCACTTTTATTCTCTTCGTTCCTCTCTTTCACTCTCTCTGCCTCACTCTCTTTTATTCAAACTTTTATTTTTTTCTTTATCCTCTCTTTTTATCCCTTGTTTGTAACTCTTCTATTCCTCTACTCTCTCTGTTCCTCTGGCTTTCTTTTCCCCCTCTCTCTCTCTCTCTCTCTCTGTTTGTATATTCAGTCTGTGCTCGCTCGCCTGCCCCTGTGTCAGGCTGAATGACTGTTTGATAGAAACAGCGTCTCAGGGAAACATCCTGTGTCAGCCAAGTTTCTAATTCAGCTGCTTATCGATCGCCTTTAATCAATTTCTTTATTTATTTTCACATCAGTAGCTCAGATGGGCTGCAGCAGACCCTCTTAGTGCTCCATCCATACAAAAACAGCCACACAACACAAGCAAGGGGTTTCATTTGAGGGTATTTGATGTTTTTTGTCATTTGTGCTGTTCAAAAGCTAAATTGGGGGCACTTGCATGATGTTATATTTACATATATAACGGAATTACCATGAAATAGCAAAATAGCAATAAAACTTCTGAGGGTTAAACCTCGCACTGAGACGCACGTTGCTCAGCATGCAGCGGTCTAAGTCACTAGAGCAGAGAGCACAGTAAAATCATTATTTACATAAATGCTAATGTGATAGAGTTAATTCCTTGCTGAGGCTTTTGCAGTGAAGGCCCAGGGCTGTTAGAAAAGTCCAACATTGTGCTGTGACGAACTCCAAGTGCCCGAGGCCTCCTCAGAAATAGCACGGTCGCTGTGCTCGGACACTTCCCTACTCCGCTGACATCAGAGCGTGATTTAGTTACATAAAACTGAAGGAGGAACACTTATGTATCCTGATAAGTGTCATACCGAATCATAAACACAGCAACTTCTGTGTTGTGAAACAGCTCAGGCTTATAAGCCCAGTGTATTTCTGAATACATGGATTAGCAACAAAATGCTTTGTATTAACTTGATTTAAATATGCACACTCCATATAAATGGCAACAGTAGAGCCTCTATCAACTGACTGAATTTAGGTAGTTTAAGGTCACCCATTACTGGCACAGCTTGTTTAATCTCCATAGAAAAGCCCTGACCAATAGAATAGGATGCTCTAGAGCAGCTGCACATGCAACTAAGGTCACCATGCCAAGAGTGGGATGGAAGGGTATAAAGCCCCCCAGCATTGAGCTGTGGAGTGGTGGAACTGTGTTTTCTGGAGCTCCATCCAATACTTTTGGGATGTGCTAGAGTAATTATCAGACATCAGCACCTGATCTCACCAATGTTCTTGCACCTGAATGCAACACAGTTCCAAAATCCAGTGTCCAAGCTTCCCTAAAGAGTACAGGCTGTTACTGCAGCAAAAAAGGACAAACTCACTATTAACGCCTGTGATTTCAGAAGAAATGCTGGTTTCTAGAGATTTGTGGATATGAATGGAGGAGTTCAGTAAAGATTTGATGTGAGATGGGAGAAAACATAAAGATGGGTTCATTTTAGTGTAGATTATTTGTCATATACACTTACGGCCAGCAGTGATTGGTTTAGCCTAGGGTTGGCAGTATGGTAGTATTTATTGTAATTGTGATAAATTACGCCACATTATTTCTTAATTTGCTTCTCTGAGCATATCAGGGAAAAGAGTACTTCTAAAACATTAAACAGCTACATGTTTCATTTCAAAGAGAACATAACTAACCCTGTTCAGTTAAACTGAATGCAGCAGTGTGTGTCAAACACTGCATTGAAATTATCGGGTCTCACTCACCATATTTTTAATAATTTTTTTCTTGAGACCGGTCCTAAGGAAAAGTCTGCATCAGAAAGTCTGCCACTAAATTATTCATACTTTTGTGCTGCTTAGTGTGTGTAGATTCTGATCTTACCTAAGAACAAATCCCAAATAAAAAAGCTTTGGAGGATGTGAGAATCAGTGTGAACCCTGCATAAGTGGGTTTTTAGTAAGAAATGAGCTCCGTTGTGTTTTGATAGCACTTTTTACTTTCATACTTTTCACACATCAAAAATGTTAAAATATTGTGTCATATCTTGCAGCAAAGTGAAGACAGTTAGCTAGTCTAACATCAATCTTCTAACAATGTTGTTAGCTAGGTATGCTAGCTTGCTAGTTAGTATATCCATTTTTGCAATTAGTAATTTAGTTTTCTACATAATATGAGCTCAGTAGCTGCACTTTATATTGTATCCAAAAAACATGATGACTGAATAAAATCTCTTTACATTTATTTTCAAAGAGATTTGTTTTTCTTTTGGACATCGACGTAGTGTAGACGTAATGTAGTTTCTGGCTAATGTTTGTAGGCTTGCTAGGTTTTATAAGCAATGTGTAAGAAAAACTAGAATGTGTCAGTGATTAATAGTCTAGTTAGGGTTAGCATTGATTTAAGCTAGCTTGATTGATTTCTACACACAAAAACACACCTAAAAACACTGTCACACAGGTGGAACCCACAACAGAACATCTTTGGTACCTTTAATTAAGGGAGCATGAGTTTACCGTAGTCTTGGTGGGGCTTTTTATTTGTGTCTTTCTAATTAAAAGTTGAAAAGAGCTACAAATATAACCCCTTTGAACATTTAAAACTCATTTAAGGTGCTCAACAGGACCTAGAGGACTTTCACCAACCTTTTAAAACGTACACAAAATTTAAATGGTAAATAATGTCATTCAGAGTGGTTTGATGTGAAATGCTCCATTTTAGAGAAGCTGTTGGTGATAGGAGCCAGACCTCTATTACATGGAATGGTTATGAATACATCGCCTGCTGTCTGAGACACTGTTTTAGCTTTGAGAACATTTTGGTTGAAAACATATATATTTTCCCACATCCTTTGTGCAGAGGTACATGCAGGATGTGGCGAGGTAAAACAGCCCCCACAGAACCCTTTTTTTACCACTATTTCCATACCTACCACCCTATTTTTAACCCTTTCTCCAGCTGTGTGGGTAATTGCACCTGTTACTATCCTGATTTCACAGTGGTACAAATTAAAGGGGTGTTTCTCGGTTTCTGTGTGGGATATGTGTCACAGAACCTGGCAACCCAACCCAAAGGCTGAGGTACCCTGCCTGATGCGCGTCACCCATCACTGCAATGTGCCAGAGATGGGATAAATGAGGAGAATGGTTAAAATTTGAACAGGGAAAGCTTGTAATGCTCATCATGGAGCTTGTTTACGGAGAACTTTCCGACCTTTTAAAGGACCCAATCATGTTGCTGGTTATGTCGTGAGCAGGGAAGGGTTGAAGATATTGTGGCATGATATGGGAAAGCTTTTCCTCATTGTACAGCCAAAACAAGTCGAAAAGTTTCTTTATATTGGAGCCTTGAGAGTCGGCCGATTTGCTGATATCCCAGAAAATCTTCCTTTTTCACAGCATGTTGGCAGGTATGTATTTTGACTCAGAAGACATATGTAGGTTTACTGGTAGTTATGGATAGTAAATACAATGACTGTATTTGTGTTATAGACATTGTTACTCCTGGTTTCCATCACCACCAGTCTAAAGCAATATGAGTCTCTACAATCAACCATTTACACCAAACCACTCTGAATGCATTGTGCTGAAATCTTTGACAAATCTTTTGGATACAACTGTAATAGAAGCTGCTGCTTTTCTTGTTGGAGGCACAGCATTTCTGAGTGAGTGTGTGCACACATTCGCAACGTAACTCACAAAGGTATAGAAATGGTTATCGATTTTTTTTTCAGAGTAACAATCAAAGGTCACCAAAGGGCGAGGTATGCTTAAATTAATGTATTTGGTTTTAAAAGGTAAACAAACAAAATAAAAGCTGTTTTTTTGTTTAATTTTGTTTTTGTATATTAAAATAAATGTGACAGCAGCACAGAGAAATCGTGGTTTTAGAGGAGAAGAATGGATGGATTACAGGGCGGAAACAGCCTCGTCTTGTGTAGGCATTACAGGGTTAAGGTTGTATTTCAGAGCAGGTGACACATGGATCTCACTATCTATCAGCATCTGTCTTTCTTTCTCTCTCCTTCTCTCTCTCTTTCTCTCCCTCTCCGTGGCAGTGGACATGCTGTATCCTCTCATTAAGACGATTACTCCGGACCCCCGGGGAGGGCCATGGTGGGTGGGGAAGGTTACTGCCCCCAGTCAAACGCACTCAGTCCAGCACATTCATTACTACAACGGCCTTCAAGTGTCACTTCAGTAAAAGAGCAAATCAGTGCTGGAGGCTTCAGTTCAACACCAGCGTTTTATATACTTCTCAAGACCCCCATCAGTAGTGCTGCATATTTAATACTGGCTTCTATTGAAACATCTGTGCTATTAGGGGAATACAATTCCACCACTTCTTTCAAATGTGAGCATAGTTTAATGGTTAAGACGTGCACAGTGTCATTCAGAGTGGTTTGATTTGAAATGCTTCATTATAGAGAACCTGTCGAGTCAGAGCTGTTTACAGTGGCGATGATAAGAACAAGATATCCACCTCTAAAAGGTTTCTCAGAGAAAGTCATTGAATGAAATGATTATGAAGGCATTTTCTGATGTCTGAGACATTGTTTTACAGTAGTTTTGTGAGAAGCTTTGTGATGTACATACAGGAAATCATAAAGCAAAAAAAGTCCTCAAAGAAAACCACTAA
Organism: Semaprochilodus insignis; assembly: GCA_034552555.1. Classification (NCBI taxonomy): domain Eukaryota; kingdom Metazoa; phylum Chordata; class Actinopteri; order Characiformes; family Prochilodontidae; genus Semaprochilodus; species Semaprochilodus insignis. The sequence goes on from CM067497.1 coordinate 10,178,751, forward strand.
TTTACCATCATCATCAGTATATGTAAAAACTCATGTCTATGCCCATATTTTTAGTTTGGATAGTAAATAAAATAGCTGTATTTGTGTTGTGCACCCTGGTTCCTACCACCACCACTGTAATGTAACTCAATGGTTTCTTTAGAATGGAAACCTTTACATTAAACCATTTTGAATGTTTTTGTTTCTCTGCAGTTTAGTTATGAAAATTTAAGGTGGCTTAAAATTCAAATAACCTGTATCGGTTGTCATCATTTCATGTTTATGTGAGATTTGAATGTTGCACTCTAGCTTTAGTTAAACAGTGTTTTAGTGACTGATACGTGACTACTGAATAGTCACTCTTCTTCAACTGAAAGAAACCGCAGAATCATCACCACCTTAAATAATATGAATTGTGCGGCAGTAGGTGTGGAACTGCCCTTCTGTTAATTACTTCAGATTTTTCTTATTTGTCATTCTGGACATCTAAAATATAGTTTAGTTTAGTTTAGTTTTTGCGATAATGTGCAATTACTCACACTGAAGGTGAGGTATGGATACAGTTATAGTCTTATTCAGACAAGGCCTATGTGTCCTATATTTTGTTGCATTTTGTATTTTGTCCCCCTGAGCTACCCTTTATGATATTTGTATAGTTCTACGTGCCAAATATGGTCATAATTCATGATCACCTCTAACATCTCCTTATCCTCAGAATAGAATTAAACAGGCTGTGCCTTGAAGACTCACTCATTTTATATTCTACTGCTTGATCCTTCTGGGTCGTGGGAGGTGCTGAAGCTTGTCTTGGCGTTCAAAGGCCGGAAGGCAGGAAACACCCCAGACAGGCCGCCAAACCTTTGCAGGGCTGCCTTAAAGACTGATATATGTAAATGAACTCGATTCTGACTGGCACAGTACTGTGCCTAAAATAGTCCTGAAAAGCTCCTTATAACTTCTGCATGCATGGGCTGCGGTAAACTACTGTAGGTTAAAGAGGTGGAGACATGTATCTGTACTGACTTTTGACAAAAACTATTCATCTAAAATGGGCTGTTTATGAAGCATAATTTTTGTTTGTGGACCATACAGTTTACATATCACATCAAATTCAAACGGATATTTCCAAAAATGTGTGATATGCTGATAGAACTTTCCGTATTGTTAGCACTAAGCTAGTGCACATTAGCGTTTAGCCCTGGCTCAAAACAGAGATTACAGAGAAGTCCAGTTACAGTGAATGTAAAATGTAGAACAGGTAAACAGACCCTGTTATTAGTTGTAACTTGGTGGCCAAAAACAGAATGAAATGAAACCTCTGTGTTGGTTGTGTTCTGTATATAATGCATCACATTTCTATGGACCATGTAAAAGATGTGAAATAGCCACAGAAAATAAAGCTCAATGGTCCTGTGTTAATGCGCCCTTCCCTGTGTTGGGCTGTAAAAGGAGCAGCCCCTCCAGTAACTCCACTTCAAAACCACTGACGCTCTGCAGTTCATTATCTACTTCAGCTTTAACTAGCACCAAGATTTTACCTACTGCTCACTGCATGGGTACATTACAGAGATCTTCCTCTGCTGCTGTTCAGCATTAGTGAACCGTGAGAATACTACTCATGAGGGTCCCATAATCACCTGATTTTTATCTGAAATAGTGTCTTATACTGCATTCATACTAATCTGCAAGTCTCTAGTGCTGTGTGCATGTACAGTTGAATTCACATTATCGTCACTGCTCTTAACAATCTGTCTATCTCAGAAGTTCATATCACAATAACAATAAAAATACTATTAATCGTGCAGCCCTCGTACCCAATGTGGGGAAGCCCTGCAGGCTGTACTCATTCATGCAGTACATCAACTGTGCCAAATCTTTATATTACCTTTACTCAGAATGAATGTATGTGCCAGACTTTAGCATTAACTTTGTGCTCTCTCAGGGGAAAATCCAATCGAGTCGTTGCACGTATCACTGTTCTATAAATAGGGCTGGCCGTATTGATCAGGGCTGAGTCTGCAGAGTGTAAATGGGGTTTTCCAAAAATAAATCAGCCTTCACCCACCCCCCCACTTCCCTGCATGATCAGGTAATTATGAACCACTCTATTCCAGAGTTGACAGCGGCCTTTTTTTCACCCAAGCAGTAAAATGGACAACTAAACTATCGGTCTTGTAGTTGACAGCACTGATGGAACATATTTTCATGGAAATGTGTATTTGAGCCAGCGAGTAGTGATTTTATTATGTTTAAATGTGTGTTTCATTGTGCCGGTGGTATAGCATTGTGTGATATGAAGAAAGCTGCAGCTGTGCTGTATATTTCTCACCCCTCCCCATTCACCCATCATTGCTCACTAGCAGCTCAACAGAGTCACAATATTTCACACAGGGAGAGAGACAGGGACCTTGTTAATCTGGTGACAGAGTTATGTGTAACAAATATTTTTGTTATTATATCACTACATATTACTGTATTAATAAAAATATCAGAATTCATTTCCATGTCACCGGAAGAATTGCACGGATTACTTGACCACTTTACTGCTTGACACTTTAAGCTTGACGTACACTAGTCGCTAATCACATGATTGTGATACTAACAGCATGGAGATTGCAGAGAAAACAACAGGAGGAGCATAGTGATTTCACGGTCCATATCTCCTAAAGACTAGCAATGCATTCCAGGGAAGGGCATGTCATGCTGTACTGACCTGTGGAGTTTGGCATCTTTCTAACACTTTTCCACCGATCTACAGCGCTTCAAAGATCAGATATTGAACATCTCCAGTTTCCTGAAACGACAACAAAAACGTATGTGTTATTTAAGAGTGGACATAACACCCTATAATCGTGTCAAATTTGAAGTCTAGTAGTTAATAAACTCAGAGTTACAGCACTCCAGGCAATAATCCAGAGTTACAGCTCTCCAGGCTCTCTCCAGCGTCTCAGTAAGGCTGCTGGGGGTGCACAAAAGTGAGATACAAATTTGTGAGATTCTGGCGTTTGTATCTCGGCCCCCCAACAGCTAGAAGTGCAATCCAGGGATCATTGGAAAGACCATATCACACTCTACTGATTGGATTTATACAAAGTACGTTCCGTATGTCTTATTTGTAACAGACAGTAACACATATTTTTTCTTGCTTGCGTCAGATTTACAGTGACTCTTTCAGTAAAGAGTTCTGGCGTAGAGCTGCCACCGCTGTTCATCATTTCTAACAACTGACTGAAACCTGCTTTGACTACAGCTCGTATTTTCACCGAGTATCTAGAACTATGCCTAGAGTGACTTTTTGTGTCTCAGAATTGCTCTTATTGGTTGATTCTTTGAGTAGGGTATTATTGAATGCTGGAAAACCTCCAGCTCCTAAAAAGAGAGAGCTTGCTTTGCAGATTCTACCTAAATACAACAGGGAAAACAAACCTGATTGAATGATTTTCTGTAGGACCTTTAAAGAATTTAGCCCTTTTTAAACCAGACTTCAAGACATAGGAATTGTTTCTACAATATTAACAGACTTTAAATACAACAAGGAGGATCATTCTATTAAATAAAAATGAACTAAAAGATCATAGACATGCATTCTTTAATCTCCAGGAATCATCAGACATAAAGCTTCTGAGGGTTCCTTGTTCCTTCACTCTATCTGCATCTCTCTCTCTCTCTGGTCTTTTTCTATCCTTTCTCTCTTTCTGTCCTTTGAGCCTAAAAGGGAAGAGTGCACTTGTGGTTTTGGGGGCGTTCACATGTACACTTTTTGTACAGCGTTCATTGAAACGCATTTTTTCCCCATAGAAAATCAATGGTGGAGTGTTGAGAAAGTTCAACAAAGGACATCGCTCACACTGCCCATTACCAACCACCTGGGATACCATAGCAATAGTCAACACAATCTTAGCAACCACCTAGGATTTCATATCAAAAGTTCTGTCAAGCCAACTTAAAGTTCTTTCATGAACTTTCCCCTTCTAACTCTCTCTCTCTCCCTTTCTCTCCCCCTTTCCCCAAACTTGTCATTCTGTATGCTTGTTCCTCCTGCCGGAGGTGTTAAAATTTGAGCCTTTATGTCTCTGCAAGTTTTCAACTAATTGTACCATGCCGAAGAGTAAGCTGCACAGTCAGGGTGACCTTGTGTTCCTGCAGAAAGCTGATAAGCATACTTTTATGGGATGCGTCTGTGAAGAACATCCTGCAGCTTACAGCTCATCGATACAACACATCAGACACTATCTTTATGTGCATTAGAGCTGTGCAATATAGACAAAATACCATCTTGCAATTATATTGCTGCATATTGACGTCGACCTGTCCAGACTCTCGGACAAGTTTTACACAATGCTGGTAAAAATCCTTTTCTACATTTAGAACGGTTACAGGTATTCATTCAACCTAATGAGAAACTGTAGAATGATATAAGAATGATTATACCATAATGCCTACTTTTAGAGTGAGTTATACATTCAACCTAATGAGAAACTGTAAAACATGACTCACATTTAGAGTGAGTTATTCTTTCGTTATGCTTGCCCTAAATATAAATGAGATTAGGAATTTAAGTGTCTTTATCTTTACTAGCTGCATTTATAAATTCTCTGATCTGTTTATGAATCTAAAGATGATCCAGAATTGAGTGTTTCAGTGCTGCAGTGTGTTGGCTGTAGATGGTTCTGCTGCGTTGTTGCCAGTTTGTGCATCTGTGAGTGGGCGTTTGTGCGCCGAGAGAATGTTCACATGGAGTGTGTGTGTGTGTGTGTGTGTGTGTGTGTGTGTGTGTGTAGGAAAGGAAAAGATGCTCACCTTCAGTGCAAACTTCCAGCCCCACGCTTCATTGGCTGTCTTTCTCTTCTGACTTCCTTTAACATTATTCTAACACATGTTAAAGATGCTACTCTAATTCTAAGCAGATATGTTTTTAATTATAAAAAATGTAATTACATATTCTAAATTTAAAATGTTAACATTCATTAAATAATGTAGATTTTTTTTTATTTTTGAAAACGTTATTAGCTGTTACAGAAATGAATAAAAAATATTTTTTCTGCTTGCTTAAAGAATCTATTATATATAACTCCATTAAAAATATATAATTTTTTTTAATGGAGTTATATATAATAGATTCTTTAAGCGAGCATACATTTTTTAAATTAAATTTTATTGAATGTTTATAACTATCTAAATATTTGTTTAATTATTGGAATATATTAATAATATATGTATATTGATATATAAAGTTATTTTTCATTGAAATTAAAACAATTATTATAACTTTACTAATATGACTATTATTTAAAAAATATTATTAAAGTATTAAATACATTATATAAACATCTGTATCTAATAGGGCTTTTTATTGTCATTGTTTATAATTGTTGATAATATTATATTATATTATAATGTTAAACATTAGTGAATTATTGGAAATAATATTAGAAATATTTTAGACAAGATAAATGTAATAAATGTAAAATTACCTTATTATAAAAAGACATTATTATAGATGTTATTACAGATATTATATAATATAGATTATTTTTCCATATCAGCATACAGTTATAATAATGTCTGACAGGGATGTGAAAATAGTTTTTCTAAACCCTGTGTATGTGTGTGTGTGTGTGTGTGTGTGTGTGTGTGTGTGTGTGTGTGTGTGTGTTTCGGGGGAGGTGGTGAAATTTGCTGTGGTGAAATTGTTCCTATGTGGCAGGAACTGCTGTAGTGCTGCTGTGTGGAGGAGTGACAAGTGGGGGATGTTGGGGGTGGGTCTGAGGTTGGGATGAAATGAAAGAAATCCAAATCTTTCAATTAATCTTCTTACCTTCCCCTGAGCCAGATGTTGTAGACAGTGGCCTGTGGTGAGGGGGTCATGGCCGATACCTCATCTGTGTCTGCATGTGACTGCAAGAGATAAGACAGGAACATTGCATTCTACATTTATTCTGCATTCATGATTTTGTTTATTGCGTTAAGAGAGCAGGATAATAAATGAAATTAGCCATTACAAGTGCTCTACTGCTTGACGAGCCCATATTATAGGAACCCTTGTTTTTTAAGTGAAAGAGTGAAAGAGGCGGATGTATTATATAAACATTGTTTCAAAACATACTATTCACTACCTAAACATACAGTTCATATGCTGCCTGTTTGTGTTTTTGTGATGTCATAAAAAACAGCACATTTACAAAAACTTGCCTTTCAGCCTACAGAAGTTTAGCTCCGCCCACTCACACTGAAGTTATAAGGAGTGTTTCAGCTTGGCTACACCAGGCAGCCAGTTAGAACAGAGTTTGTTTACATATTACAGTCTTAAAGGCACAACCTGAGTAAGTCTAAGGGGTAAAGAGAATTATGATTAGTGTTTGGTGGCATCAAATTAGATTTTATCTCATATGCATATGCCATCATAATTACACATAAATACAGTATTAACAGTAATTCTGGGAATGATTACATTATAAGACAGTGATATATGAATGCATAACATAATATAGAACACCCTCCGTATACCCATAACAAACAAGAATCTAGAAAATGGGAACTGTTGCTACATACAGCAATTTTAAAGGCTTTTTATAGAACATTTAAGTTCCTTGAGCAACTATGTTGATTTTTCCTTTTTTTTTGATATCACATTTATTACATTATCAATTTTATGTGGACTACCTGAGAAAATCAAGATAATATCCACCATATCCTTGTGAAGGCAACTGTGTTGTAGTTAGAGTGGCACACATAACAAGAACCAATTTTATAACCATTTGAGAATCCTTATGGTTCTATAACCATCATCATTACTAAAGAACCTCTTTTAAAAGTTGAGTTACACTGATTTTTAAACATTTCGGCTCAACTAAATGGCTAACAGAGTCATTGGTTTGGTGTGAAACGCTCCATTCAAGAGTCAGATCTGTTTACAGTGGTGCTGAACCAGACATCCAACTCTAAATGCTCCCTCACAGAAAGTTATTACATGTAATTGCTATGAATACTGTAAATTTGATATCTATAATGCGCTGTTACTATAAAGGCTGAAAACAGGCTTCATGGAAATGTCAAAGCAAATTGCTAATGTTACTTCAGTATGTTAAAGATTGGATCATGGGCGCCGTGGCAGTATGTTTCTGGTTTTGATGATTGGGTATATGTGTTTTTAAGTTTCCCATGTTGTTTCCCCATCCCCCTTTGTAACCTAGATCTCTCTACAACTGTCTGTTTTGTCCTAGCTAATTATGTTGTCTAGTTAGATGTGTTCATGGTGAGTGGATGCATGCTTCATAGTGATGAACATAAGTGACATTAATTTTTATAAATTTAATAGCTTTATCATGTTTCTCTTCTCTAAATCGCTATTTTAGTGAGAATGGTTTGAGTGTGGATTTCCAGTAGCAGCCAGCTGTAGATTTCAGTGGATTGGTTCTGGGCCCACAGGCAGGTTTATGCGCCTCTAGGTACATGTAGGGCATTGTGAGGCAAAATAGTCCCCAAAGAATGTTTCACTGTTCTGCTGTCATCAACATCACACATGCACGTGCAGGATCACCGGTGGCCTTGGATAGTAAATAAAAGGACTATATTACACATCTTGTTTTCTATCACAACCGCTCTAAAGAAATCTCTCTCTCTACAATGAACCATTTCACATCAAACCGGTCTAAAAGAGTTTGTTTACATTAATTCAGCCAATGAATTATGCAGAAATTGTGAGACATTTCTGAAACCCACCCTGGAACTGTGCATAGAATCTTGTGTCTTTAAAACAGTGTAGTATGACACTTTAAACCCAAACAGCACATGGACACTGACGTGGGGTGTATCAGTAGTGAATCTGATGTTGTAAGATCTCCAGCTGTTGCAGTGTTCTTGTGCGGCATGCTTTCATAAGCCGGACATATTTTTAAGGTGGAGCCGCCCGCGCGTGTGCTAGAGATCAGCAGATTTTATTGTAATCCAACGTCTGCATTCTGTTGACCAAGAATAGAGATTGTTCTGCGGCACGCTAATCTGAGATGACGCACAGAGCAATCTGATATATTGGTAGTGAGTTTTATGTCAGGTGAACAGGGGATTGTGGCAAATAAAACGAAGGCACATTGTGAAAATACACAACCTGAAAGGCTCAGCTGCTATAGGACGAAACGCTTTGTTTATCAGATTGTACACTTTCTGACATGTGAGGTCTATTTCTGCATAAGAGGTGGCGCGTTTTAAAATCACACCGTTTATTGATTTAGTTGGATGGTTATTTTCTTATTTGCTATTATTTCTCCACTAATGTATGTATTGTATATGTGTAGATGCATATAATTTTTGGTTTATTTGTTTATGTATTTGTTCATTCTTTAAATATGTATTATTATTGTCCATACATTATTATTTGTCGATCTGTGTACTTTTTTATCCACACATTTATTTATTTTTTTATTTTTTTCTTTTGCTATTTGCCAGTATTTATGTGTGTGTGTGTGTGTGTGTGTGTGTGTGTGTGTGTTCGTTATTCATCTGCTTGTTATGATATTCAGTCATTAGAATTATGGCTCATACTGTGACTCTTTCCTGGTCTAAATGTTCTGCCTGTCTATCTGTCTATTGCAAATGAATTACTTTGCTCTCTTGTATAAAATATGATGTTTTTTACTCATTTGGCTTTTAAACTCGTTCTTTTATATCTCTGCCAGAAAGGAACAAGTTCAAAAGAAGAAGAAAAGAGAGAAAGTATCTGTTCTGTGCTGTTAAATCTCTCAGCATCAGTGTGTTTTTCAGGGGAATAAATCTGTCTGTCTGAAATGGGAATCAATGTAAATGAATGAATGAACTCTGTAGATGAGAGCGCTTCATATTGAAAATGAAAAACATTTATTCAATACAGGTCTGAAGGATTAGAGGAGGTTACAAAGCTTTCCATTCCACTGTATAAAGCTTTATATCTGTTTACCACCTCAGTCTGCCGTGCATTTGAATTTGAAGCAGTGTAGACCTCTTGGGGTCTTGTAGGTGTCCAGAGAAGATTATTTCTGGAAACTAGCAAAATGCACATCTGTAGTTGTTGTTCTTTTGCACTTTATAATGCACCACACATTTTCAGTAGGAGACTGCACCTGCACTCTTTGATTACACAAATACACTGTTAAAACACATGCAGAATAGGCATGTATATTGGCAAGAACCTGGTGATACGATACATATTGTGATTAAAATTCAATATATTGCAACATTTTCTGTAAGCAAGGTGATTTTTCATGTAATTTTAGGAAAACTGCCATGAGTATAAAACACAAACCACTATATGCATAAAACTCCATTCAGCAACTTTTATACTGGAGTGGAAGAATCTAGTGACTGAAGATCATGTGACACAACCAAGTACAAGCCTGGTACCTAATGTGTGGGGGGTTTAAATACAGGACACATGAACCAAATGCCACCTGTCTTTGCATTTATACTGATAATTAAAAATCAATACTGCATTTTTGAGGATTAGTACAGTAACATAATATTGTGATACTCAAGTGTATTAATATATTCTTACACCCCTAATGCTGACTTTAGGCAGGGACATCCCATGTTTTTGACATAATTTGAAAATACTTGTTGCCCTTTACATTGTGTGTAAATGTTATGATAAATGGGCCAAAAGAAATGGCTGAAAGTTACTTCCCAGTAAACAGTGGTCATCCTTGGACGTCTAAAATGTGTTTAAATATAGTCAGATACGTGATTTCAATGTTGTTTCAACGATTCAAACGGTTCAAATGTTTACTGGATTGGTAATTCTGGTAACAGTAAAGTATTCATTTTACATCTACTGTAAAGCTTTCATTTTACAAGGTTTTGTCCTGACAGCTCTGATATCTTGCTCCAACATGTATAGCTCTATTGTAAGGTTTATGGTGTCTTCGTAGATATGCAAGATATCCATATATACCCGCCATACTATGACAGATCCTGGGGGAACTTTATGCTGGTAACAATCCGGATGGTCTGTTTCTTCTATTACTTTGTTCCATTTCTGATAAGTTTGAGTTAACATTAGTTGAGTTCACAAGTTGTTGACATATGGCTTCCAATGCTAATAGAGCAGTCCTAATTTGTAAATGTATTGTTTGTCGCTGTATTTACGTTTTATCAAAGTATTTTTTCAAAAAAAAAAAAAAAAATTCTAAAAATATCATTTTATCATGTCCCTCTCTTGAACAACTAAGCTATTAATATTACATTTGTCTGGGTGCATTTTGATAAACCTAGCCATCTAAATAATTATCATGCGCAAACTACTCAAACTACTTCCCTAAAGAAGAAATACATAGCCCACTTTCTTTTTTCCAAATATAGTCGATCAGCTAAGACATGCATAAGGTTTGTTTCCTTAGTTTTAGCAATGGAGCTACAAGGCTAATGTACCTAACACACAAAACTTTTAGCAGTATTTTTAAATTGTCAGCACCATCAAATATTCACAATCAAATTTAAACTACAACTTCATGCGAATGTTAAGCATTTATATGATATTTTAGGTTAATATTTTTTTTCCTGATATTCGATCTTGTTTTTTTGTCCAGTATCAGATTGATCCTGATACTGAGTATCGTATTGGCACACTACTAATTTTGAATCAATATAATCAGAATAAATATTTGTTTCCCATAACTCAAATTAACTAGGACACTGCTGTCTCTCTGTATGTGAAACGTTGGGTTGCTTGCGAGCAATGAGGGTGAAGGGAAGGGGTGCAAACCTCCACAATGAAATTATTTACCTGTCCCCACAAAGACCACTGTGCCGAGATAAAATGGACAGTGCTACTGCAGCTTTCTTCATATCATACCATCCTGTATAATCGACACAATGAACAGACAATATTTAAAGACAATAAAAACACTTCTGGAAACGTTGACTTGCTGTTCCAAGTTTGTAAATCCTATTTCCATCTAAATATATTACATCATTATTTGTTATTGAATAACATAAAGCACTGTTCAACTGAGGCATTACTGTGGGAGTCAAAGTGGATTTGTAGATCACTGTCTTCTGCACTCCGAATGGTGGAATGGTTCTTGCTTTGGTCATTTATCTATAGAAGTAGATACAAGAGCAGAGACATGCTTCTGAGACACTTACACCGTTAATAAGCCAGAGTGTATGTGTCCAAACTGACCAGCGAGAGCGTGTTCATTCTTTTTTTTTCTTTCTTTCTTTTTTTTCTTTTACTCACACTGCTGCTGCTGCAGCTTGTAGGCTCATTAGCAACAGCAAATTTGCTCTTGACACTAATTAGTGCCTCCCAGGAAACTGCGAAGCGCGGCAAATGAAAGGCAGCAATCTTCTCATCGCCCAGGCATTGCATTATTTAAGCCGGGGCAAGCTAACACAATGACCGCTGTGCTTTTGTGCGGCTAAAGGTGGCCTGTCACAGGCGGCGGGGGGCGGGGGTTGTCTTTTTTGTCTTTATTGCTGCTGAGGGCTGATAAGGCTGAGCTCCAGCGGCTGGCGCTTCACTGGAGATGTAATCAATCCTTGTCTTTGTGTGCTCTCGTGTGTCCTGCGCTTTCTTTCTTAGTGCAATCTGCTTTGCATACGCTTTTTATAGCACTGAGGCCACCCTGTCACTAAAGGGTTTGACATTCATGCATCCCGTGACTGTTTTGCCTGACATCAGCGCACACACATACCTAATGTAATTATATACATTATATACACATTATATACAAAATGGTACTGAATGTAATATACATTATATACGTAGCGAAATTATATACATTATACATGATGAGACATGCAAAAGATTCAAGCTTCATGCTCAGCTGTGCATGTGACGTAAGCCTAATCGCTGTACCCAACCCACCAAACAGCCACAGCTGCATCACATGTCCAGAAGGCCTGGTGTAACTCCGCCTCCACCCCTACCGCAAAATCTGCTGGGGAATATTCTAGCTGGGTTTGATTATCACAGGACACCATTAGGAACCTGAAATACCGAGAAGCAAAAAATAAAAATAAAAAAATTCAAGTCGGCCGTTTCCTTTGAGGTTTGTTGTTCCCTGATATTAAGTTTATACTCATATACTCATGCACATTGAGTCCACTCTGGGGAGTTGGTAGCTCACCTCAAAGCGCGTTGGCCTGTCCTCGCAGCGACCATAGTGCAAGCCTTGCTGAGGTGCGACAGTTCCCTGTTACATCTACAAGCACATCGCAAACATGCTCTTGACGGCATATCACACGTTGCAAGTGGGAAATCAGTATCCGATCCTAATATCAGATCAGTGCATCTCTTGGCCCGATGCCACACTGAGAGACACGCCTCATCATTTATTGTTCCTGGTAACCTTTATCTTCCATCCCAATAGCATTGCAGTCTGATACATCCTATAGTGTGTGTGTGTGTCCATGTGTGTATGTATGTATCATCTGATCGATACTTGTGAATTACAACTGTCAAGAAGCAATTGCAGCAGTCTGTAGCAGTGAAATCACAAAGTGGTATTTTGTCCACATCATGCAGCCACACTGTGGGACGGATGTGACTGTAGAGGTGGAGGTTATAATGGTGTGAGGAAGTACCTGCTGATGAAGAAACCATGTGTATGTGTGGGCGACTGTGCGGTACCACCCCCCACATCCCCCCTCTGCACCACATGTCAAGTGTTAGTGTATTATGAAAGCAGCAGAGTGTGGCCAGTCTTCCCCGGCAGGCAAACACCAGAGTCTATATTACTCACTTAAACATCACACTCTGTATTACTGTGCGCTTTTTTCTTCGCTAAGCTCAATGTCCTTGGGAAACCAACAATGCATCTCTGTCAGATGTGTCGTTTGTTGTTCAAGAAATAAATGTATTATTTACAATCTGAATAAAGACGAATACTTGAAATGAAACGGTTTCCACCCCTTCCACTCCAAATGTAGTTGATCAGCTAGGACATGTTTTTGGTGTCTGGAGATTGTGTCTTTAGTTTTAGCCTCTGAGGTAACAAGTATGCCCAGTAAGCATGATGCTCACAACATGCTTTAACCTTAATATCAAGAGCATAGCATTTTCAGGGCAGCCCACTGCTAGTTAAATGTACTCACTCACTAAATTGCATTCACAGTCCATTTTTCTTCTTTTATTATCCTTTGTAAATTAGCTTAGTGAAGCATTTTAACAGTTCATAAATAAAGCTGGTCCAACAGCATGATCAATCTAGCATAATGTCAGCAACAACATTTTAAACCAACCTGTTTATATTAGGCCTAGTTGTTACTTTTTGCTCTTAATTCCTTGTAATAGAAATGCCTACATGCAGGACAGTAATCCGGGTGGTTTGAGGGTGGACCACCAGTGGCATACCGTGAGTGGGGTGCTGACCTTATCATACCAGTGGATCAATATATGCTTGGTATCTGGGAATTGTTACACACTAGCCTAAAGCCATGCTCTCTAGTAGACTTGATTATGTGGCTCCTAACACCGTATGACACTATCTACAAACATGGACTAAAGTAGCCTAGCATATGTAAGAGTCAGAAACAATGTAATCAAGTCTTTTAAGAGATTACTTAACATACACATGGTTTGAAGCAAGTGTGGAAAGAATTAGGCATGCAGTTGGCATCATGCTAATTTGTGTAACGCTAATAAGCTTCCATTATTTGATAGTTATATTAGCCTTGTAGCTCCATTGCTAAAACTAAGGAAACAAACCTTATACATGTCTTAGCTGATTGACTACATTTGCTGTTAAGGGGGAAACTGTGGTGGGGAGTCGACTCCAAAAGAATCAATTCTTTGACCCTGGTGCATCAGGGAGTGGGGTTTAACTCAGAACAAAGATAATGAGAGTTGACTTGCATTGTCAACTTACTCACTGTGATTAGCTTGAGGGACATTTTGACAAACGCATCAGAGATTCTCTAACATAAGTGAAAAATGACATGGGAACGCCCATCTTGGCCATTTAACTCTGACCTTGTATGTCAATCACATCAATCCTTGAGGAAATCATGAATGATTACTGCTGTTATAATTCACTGAAATACTGGTGGCTACAAACTACAGGTCATTTTGTGCTACATATACTTGCACTACAGAGGAGTGTTATTGCTGGTATACATAAAATCAGCACATCCAGGAACTTTGCAATGCACTAACTGTCTCCTTTTTTTTGACTATACACGCTAATGTAAAATAGCAGTACAAAACAAAACCAATAAAGAACCACCAGAACTGAATTAATGAAAAAAATGGGCCTTTTATAAACTATATTATGTGAATGTATGTCCACTCCATGCTTGCCATAGAACATGAATGATACATCTTGATACACATCCCTTCGGTCTCCCAGCATCAAGCTGGTGCAATAACCCCACCGAATGGCCAGAGGTGACCAACCACTTTTCAGTCCTGCTCTGTGAATAGTACGCTAGCTACTGTAGTATTAGCACTGTGCTCTGACAACTGACCTATGTTAGCCTAATTGTCCCAATCAGGACATGACAGGAGGACAACAATTCGCTGTTAGTACAACAACCACACTGCAACTCTTATTAATAGATACTGATTAGTTCAAAGCAAAAGTTTAGAAAACACTTTCAACTTTCTCTGTTTTGGGAAGCAGGATTGGGACACGATGATGACAGCCCACTCTCGTTTACTTCTACTTTACTGGGTTACTGTACTTTACCTTATTTTTCTGTTATGAAACAATAGAAATCAGTAAAGCTGATTGAACATAGGTAATCCCACTTTAACTGGTTACATTGAGTCTTGGATAGTCTTGGATAGATGTAACTGAGGTATTTATGGTAGGCTAAGGCTAACTTACTGTTTAAAAGAAGAGTCAACATGTATGTATCAGTGTTTTCCACAGTATTTAACCTTTTGCTGGTCATACCACCTCTGCGTGGTGATATAAGAACATCACCAGAACAGTTCTGGAGAGACCGGAACAGTTCCGTAAATGAACCCTGTCACTGTCACAACTGTTATTGTTACCATTACTGTTATCTGCTGTCAAACCCTTGTTTATAGTTTACAGTCCACAAAGCAGCAGTTCGTTTAGGGTACTCAGGTATTTCTTGCCTTTACTTCTATTGCTCGCACCCTATTGTGCGTTTTAGGCCAAGGATTACGGTCATCCCCTGTAGGTGCTTACTCTGGATGGATATGTAATATAGGAAAAAGTTTGAGCAGCATTAGTTTGTTTAATTGCAGATAGCCACAATAGTGTCTTAGCTTACTAGCACATAAGGACCTGTCTGTTATCCCTACGCACCACGGTATAAAGTTTTTTTGTAAAACTATGGGCTTTGACAACTCATACAGTGGGTAACCCACATTTGAGGTGGTTTAATTTCCGCAACATCAGTCTATCAATGGCTCTGGTGCAGTCTTAAGTGGAGTCGAGGATCATTAGGGAAAAGTGGATAAATGTAATTCTTGTTTAACTTCAAGGGGGGTTCCAACAGTTTTCCACCATTTCTGGCTGAGATGCATACAAAGTCATTCAGAGTGGTTTGACGTGCAGGGGTTTATTGTAGAGAAACTTACCGGCTGTGATAGGAACCAGTGGTTGCAATGTATGCAGGACAAGTATAACCATTCTATGTACTATACAAAACCACCAGTGAACCTACATGCGTCTTTTGGGTTTTTGATGATGTGTTGATGATGGTAAAATAGTGGCAAATCTAAAAAAATAGTTTTACCTTTTTTATTTCTTTTATTTTTAAATAGCTTTGCCTCATAATGCTCTGCATGTACTACTCCACCATGAACTGATTTGGAAAATGTATATGTTTTAGCCCAAAACCTTTTCACAATAATTACAAAAACAATGTCTCAGCATATTTATAACCAAATTCCTGTAATAACCCAAAATGCACTGTGAGCAGTTCTGATCTGATAACGTTCTCTAGAACTTTCAGCATTAAACATCCAAATCCGCAGAAATTAAAGATGTCGCTGTTCTAATAAATGTTCGTTTCTGTGTCAGGGACTGAGAAATTATAGTCTGAAAATATTGTATTGTATTATGCAGTTCCTGGTGAGCGGTCTAAACCGAATATGTATATTACAGATATTAAAGATGTATAATCCAGAGTCCATCTAGGAAATAAATTCCTGTTTCATTTGTCTTGTAGCAATGCTGAATGTGTATTCAATCGTAAAGAGTTATGTGCTGAACGTGAAAAACAGTTTTGTAGATTAAATTGAGGTTACCTTCCGTAAACCTGTGCACTGGTTTGCCCTGAAGTGTTTATAACTGAGGCTAAGCTTAAGCCTTGCTAATTCCTCACGTTCATAATGCAGTCTGGAGGGCTTCCTGATCTCAGATCAGTCTGGAGAGAAGCACAGCGTGCCCCGAAACTCCACTCATGTAACTGCATTTGTACAGATCCAGCGATAAGGATAGTAACCTAATCTCTAAATGGCTTACATCATGCTGTAAGTGTTCTCACTCTGAATAAATGGATTGAAAGCATCGCTAGCACAGCGCTAAGCATGAACATTTCACTGTGCTGAACTAAAGACCAGCAAAGCGGACCCATTTAAACTCCCGTCTCTCACACACTCTTTTTCTCTAGCTCTCTTTCCTTCCTCTTTCTACTGTCTCTGTTTCTCTCTGTTCTCTCTTTTTTCACTCTTTTTTCCTCTATCTCACTTTCTCCCCTCTGTCTCTCATTCTCTCTCTCTTTTCTTTCTCTCTCTCTCTCTCTCTCTCTCTCTCTCTCTGTCTGAGATTGTAGATGTGCATGTTGTGGGTGGTCCCGGGAGATTGCGGGGGAAAACCCGAGCTGATTCTCATTCTCAGCGTTACTCTCACCCTCTCTTTCTCTCTCTCTGCCTCTCTATCTCTAACCACCTGTGAGTGAGCAGAGAAACACTGAGAGCTATGATCTTTCTCAGAATGACGATGAAGCACAGGCTAAACGCTAACACGAAAGAGCAGCTCATTTTCTGCTCAACTACTAACTAGGATATTAAGATTAAATATGAATCCAGATTAGATTAAAGATTCTTACTGTAAAATGTGACGACTTTTGGCAGAAGTCACCACAAGGACAAGCGAGCAAGCGAGCGAGTATTAGTGCGTATGTTCCCCTGCTGGGGATCCAAATAAGGTCGTTCTCCTGCTCGCTCCATCTAACCAAACCAGGCTGTCACATTTGCACATAAACACGTGAAAAGCACATTGTTTATCTCGCTGAAATGGAGGCTGTGCTCAGCTTCATCAGCCAGCGTCATTCGTCTTCTCCCTGCGTGTATTTGTAAACCTGTCTGCCATCTCCACAGCTTGTTTGAGGTAAGAACCTGTTTCTCCACTGCTGGAATGGAATCTAATTAGATTGCCAAGGTTTAAAGTAATAGTTTGGCCAAAAATCAGTTTTACACTATTTTCACTACACTATTTTTTACACTATTTTACACTATTAATTAGCCCAAGGCCATGTTTGGCATTTGAGGTTTGCTTCCTACAGTGGACATGAAGTTACATTACTAATGACTACAACACCCAGTACTCAATGGGGCGATAGAGGACAAATCAGAAAAGGATCACTCCAACCGTAGACACACATACATGGATCCTGTTGTGAAGCCCAACCTTACAAGACTGCCCTAATATCACTTCCCAAGGACCCTCATATAAAGTGAGCAAGTTAGCACATTTTCATTTTCATTCACGGTAATACAGTTAACTGTAAATCTGTCACTGATTCACTTCAGTTGTGTGCTAGTTTTGTTGCATGTATTCACAAACACACTCATCATCAAAACAATAGTTGCACTCAGAAGTGTCGGATTGCAATGCTATTTGGTAGGAAAATAAAGGTTACCAGAATAAATAAACGTTGATAAATTTAGACTGATATGGGCAATATTTATTGAGCTACACATACAGAAGTAATGCCTCTGCCGGGGATCCAAATAAGGTAGTTCTCCTGCTCGCTCCAACTGTCACTGGTCATCACTGAAGGTGACCTACTGCCATTCTGAGTCACTCCATGACAGTCTGGCACGACACCAGTGACAGTCTTTGGCGACATTGAGGTGGTGTTAAGGGCAGTCATTAAGGGGAATGGTCTGCGTGCATGTAGTTGTGTGTTGTGCAGCCATCTGCCAATGGTGCTGGCACTAACAGGATGACTCATGGAGGACATCACTGCTCGCTAAATGTCTGCAATTGTGGCTGTTGGGTCAGTCAGGTACAGCAATAAGGCCTTGCTTACGTCACATGCACGGCTGAGTGTGAAACTTGAATCATTCGCCTGACGCCATGCTGAGAGGCACCACGTCTGTATGTGTAGCTCAATAAATATTGCTCATATCAGTCTAAATATTTAGGTTCATTGCATTCTTATGTGCTTGAATGGGTTTTCTAATGTGTGCAATAATGTTTCTACTGGTGCCTGCACTAAACTTGTGTCAGTTTATAACATCAGCTGCAGACTGAAAACTTTCCTGCTGCTCTGGAAAGCTGACCAGCACGATCACGGTTAAGAAACAGAATAGCCCGAGAACAGTCTGTGCAACATAGATTCCTGTATATTATTTGAAAGGACGTTGTTGAATTCTGAATCCTGGTCTTCTCATGAGAGCCATCGTGGTCTCTGACGGTCATCCCTGGACCGCATTTTCCTTGACGTCTGTGAGTGGCAAAAATTCCTGTAGCCACCCTGCACCAACAGAGCATCGTACTGTTCCGCCTGGCCCAGCGAGCGAGTGCAAGGAAAACATGGATCAAAGGCAGAGCGCTTATGACAGCCTGTGCTGCATGCTGTGTCAGACTGACTGTAATGCCGGATCACTAACAGTCTACAAAAGCTAGAGAAAATGCACATGTACAGTTCATATCTTAAAGCCCCATGGAAACTAAGTTTATGGCTCTTGTAAGAACACACCATACATGTGCAAAGTATGCACTGTGAATAAGCTTCCGGTGACCAATGAGTGGCTGAGGGATTTTGCCAACATTGATGTAAACTACTCAGACCTAATCTTGGGTAGGGCTTACATCAGTATTATCTTCACCAATTACAAGGCTGATGTGATTTGTCCCACCCACACAGGTTTAACAAAACTGTGTTACCCAGTGATTTCCTTTCCCCTGTTCAAGTTGAAGCAAACCTACAGAGAGAAAGCTGACCATGAGGCGAAAGGCTAGCATTAATAGGTAGCCATTGTGTAAGCATGGACCAGATTGGTCATTTTAAACCCCAATTTAGATGTAACACTTAACTTGTGTATACTTGTTCTGCATTGTATTGTCTTCATGATTTCCCAGGCCCAGGCACTTCATTTCTCATGTTTTTTCACCACCTCGCAACAGCCTAATTACATGGATGGATGTGATTAATGTTCATGTATCAAACAATAATAGTGTTCTAATAATAATCTGTGAGAAATAATAAAATCTGCCATTGGTAAACATTATTACCTACTGCTGTGCTGTGCAGCAGGCCCTGCTGTTTTCACGTGGAGCTGTACAATTTAATTAAAAATGTTTTATCACCAAATTATGTGTTTTGTTGGTTTTCTGTGAAAAAATAAGTTAAAATATCATGTACAGGGAACAAGCCTAAATATATTTGTTTGTAGATCATTTGGGGGGAAAAATAAAACAATAAATATAAAATGTGCCATAATTCTGCACAGGCTGTGTTATATTTTGTCCCAGTATATTAAATTCACTAAGTAAATTGCATTTTGTAGAGGATGTATTTCATTTTCACTTAGAAAAAAACAAAAAAATGTAATTTGATTAGTGCTCAATTAGAAATTTCTTTTATGGTGAATGATTTGTCCACAACATATTGAGCAGATGTAGCATCATCTATAGCCCTTATGCTGTAAATGTAATAAAGGATGTAATAAAGGAAACTTTTTTTGACCTAATTTTACATTAAACTAAAGGCCTAAATGAAATGTCTCTCTAAAGTTCGCCCTGAGGGGTTTCAAAATTCAACACAGAAACTGCAGATCAGTGATCAATCAGTGTGCTCCACTGTAAACCGTGTTTATTAGAAGTACTCAGATTTATGTCTTAATATCTTCTGAATTTTTGTATTGAATTTAGCATGAATGTATTTTTTTCATGTCTAGAAGTACAGTTAGCATGTGGTTGTAACATCTTTGTTGACACGAGTGCAGAAATGATAGGATCATAAACAGTTCTCAGAAGTCTAAAGAATAATCAGGAATTATTATTTGACTGAACATCAGTAAAACTAAAGAGCCATGGTTTGATAGTTTTGTATGGTTTGATAAATCTCTCTCTATGGTTTGGTAATTTTGGATGGTTTGGTACTTTTTGCTCTGGTTTGGTAGTTGTTAGTGTAATTATGGTATAGTGTAGTATGGTAGCTATGGTTGCGCTTTATGTGGTTTGGTATTGCTCTTGCTCTCATTCGGTAGTTCTTGGTACGGTTTGGTAGTGTTTGCTTTCGTTTGATGGTTCTTGGTATGGTTTGGTAGTTCTTGGAATGGTTTGGTGGTGTTTGCTCTTGTTTAGTGGTTCTTGGTATGCTTTGGTAGTTTTCAATAGTTTGATAGTTTTTTGCTCTGGTTTTGATAGTTATTGGTATGGCGTGATAGTTCTTGATGTGGCTTGGTAGCTTTGTATGGTTTGGTATGATTTGGTAATGGTAGTTATTGTTATGGTTTGGTAGTTTTTGGTGTCATTTGGTAGTTGTTGACATGATTTTGTATATTTTGAAATTTGTTGGTATGGTTTGGTACAGCTTATAAATTGCTTCTTGTTATAATAATGAAATGCCTCTAAGCTTAACCTTATGAAGAAGCTTAAAGAGTCAACTCTAGCTGTGCTGTGTCTTTTTTGGTTTTTACATCTCATGTAATCACAATGGAACAATCATTTTTTAAGCCTCTGTTAATGGAACAAACATTTTTTAAGCCTCAGGGATATTATTCTGTGCATTGAAGGCTACTATGTAACAGTACAGCAAGCACAACCATGGATCAGAAGAATAGATTTAACTCATACTGCTACAGAAAGTTCTAGAACCAGACAAACATGTACCAATTTGGAACATGGGTCATAGATAAATGAAAACTAATTAAAAGAAAAGAGATTGCTAGACAGAAGTTTTTACTTGGGTGCATCGTATGGCAATATGTCACATATATAAATCATCTGACTAGATGGAAGCTATCAGCGATAGTCTGATACATCAGGCGTCTCAAGTTTAACTTATACTTTGGCATATTTTTCAAAAAGTGTTTAATAGCTTTTGCCATTTCTTTCTGTTGGCTCCCATACCGCTCACTTGGTGTGAGTGCTTGAGAAAAGACCCAAAACGGTGAGAGCTGGCACCCTGCTTTAGCTTCTTCTCTGTTTGAACTCTGCTGTCTTCTCAGCAGTGATTAAAAGTTCAGGAGCACACAGAGGTCACCTGGCAGAGGAGCGACTGACTAAGGCCAGTTGGAGGAAGTTTGTATTCATACAGCCTGTCCATTCTGAGGGTGCTTCAGGATAATTGTAATAGGATTGGGAATCTATCTTTGGGAAGGATATAAAGAGGCGATAAGCACTTAGTCATTCTTTATTAACAGGAAGAATTGTAATAATGGACAAATGCTTCATCAGCAAACTGTTTCGTATGTATTATTCATTGGACAGAATTCTCTTGCTGTGAAATGCAGCTCTGTAAGGGCCCATATCATGAAATTCCAATATTCCTTACTTTTTTTCATTCTCTCAGTTTTCTGATGTAGTCAATCCAGAAGGAATAGTGGATTTAAACAACTGTGGATAGATTCACAGTTTTGATGCAGAGTAAGGTATTAAATAAAGTATAATCACTATGTAATGTCACAGACATTAGACTTTGGATGTTTACAACAATTCACATTATGAAACATTATTGATATGTGAAATCATTAGAAGAATGATCTCAGTGGCTTTTGCTAGCATTCTTATTAGCATCTCCTCTCAAATTAAGCACGGGTTTTACTACAAGAGGATCATTAAAGCTGCACTGTTACTCCATCCGGTTGCTATAGGTTTATGAGGATAAAATCTGGCAACCCTGCATTATAATGTCTTCCACAAAAATGTCACAGCCCTTCTGTGTGTTCACACTCATTTGGATAAATTAAAGTAAATCGAGCGTGAAACGACAGGGCACAGCATCCTTTCGCTCAAGGTCAGCCCCCCGTCAATACCTCAGAGAGTCATAGCAACAGCCAGCCTGAATCACATGACCATCTACTCTACATCTGTCCACTGCCCTATATTATATATTGCTTCTATAGCATCTATAGCTTCTGTAGGGAAGGTCAATGCTCACATCACCCCCTGCTGTTTGTGTTCAAAACATTCTAGGGCGATTTACAGAGTCCGAAAATAAAATGTGAACTAGGCTACAAGAAGCATGCCATATTGAGTTCACTGTTTTGGTGATACCACAAAAAACAACATTACCAACAGTCTCCTATTCAACCTACAGCAGTGATTTAGTTTCAACTGCCAACCAGAACAGAACTCATTTACATGTATCAGTCTTAAAGGCACAATAACAAAAACAGCCTGTTTAATTTGAAGACATAATGGGATAAAAGCATAAGATGTGTGTAGGTTCACTGGTGGTTTTAGATTTAGGTTTGTAGACATCATCTGTTGTAAGACTACCAATGACAGAAGAGTCAGGACTGAGGAGTTCTTTAATAAAGAGCATCCTGTCCATCAGTCTACAGGAGCCCAGTCTGGCAACTGTCATATCATACAGCTTCAAAGACTGTTGTGAATACACAGAAGTCAGGACACAGCTACAAAATACATTCTGTTGTAACTCCAGAAATGCATGACCAGCCATGTGTGCATCTGTTAGAGATGCAGTCAGTAGCTGAGGTAGACATTTGCAAGCCATGTGGTGAGTCACTGATGAGCTCTGCAATTTAAAGGGGACCTATTGTGCTTTTTGGTGTATGTAGCGTTTTGTGTATGTAAACAGTCTGAAAAGTTATAAAACCCAAAGTACATGCCAGATGGACAAACTCTCTTCCACAGAAACCACTTTCCTCAGCTACAAGGTGACATCATCTCATAACACAAAACTTATTGTCTGCTTCCGGCAAGCTTGGCACATCCTCATACAGCACACAGAGAACTAAAACAGTAGAAATGTACCCCTCTGAAACCTGCTCCAGACTATCTGGTGAGGGTGGATTGGCACAGCTTGTTCTACCTGACTGTCAGGTAGGGACTCCAGCTGAAACTGACGTAGCAGAACAGACAACATTGTATTAACAGCTACAGCAGTTTTTGCTCAGAACTTGTGGCGGGATGGCTGCTCTGTTGGTTGACCAAACACTGGGCTCATTGTGGGGGGGGGATGTTAGACATTTCAGACAGAAGTTTAATATAGATTTACAATTGAAAAATGTAATTCAATTCTAGTCTATTCTAGACCCCAAAAATAAAAGTGTGAACACTGATAATGAGCATAATAGGTCCCTTTAAAGGTGCAATAAGCAATTTTCTACTTTGCCAGTATGAATCATCCAGTGTGGCATTGTCCTTGGAAATTTTTACTGGTCTATCAGTGTACGTGATATGGAGCATTTTTTTTCTTCTTTTGTTTTGTTTTTTTTATTTAGCTGTTTTACATGGCCTAATGCTATTTGCTGGCAAAATACTGTCATTGACTAGAATACGGCATTGAATAGAGTTTGACCGGCTGTTATCGCATGGTTTGAACATGGGGCCGCTGACATGTGGACGTGCACATCCCTATGATAAAATCGTTCATTCAACCCTACAAAGTAATTAGAGGTTTTGTTTTCCGCAGAAACATTGCTTGTTGTTCCTTTAAAATAAGGAAAATATTATACAAATAAAAATAGTTTCCACATTCTGAGATATGAAAAAATTTACAAACCTGCAGGTTTCTCGGTTTAGTTTACCATGAAGCAGCTTTGTGTATGTTTATGTTCATCAAGTATCCTCCTTGGTGTTGTCTAAATAATAATTTGCATCATTTTGAAGCTATTTTGGGTCCAAAGTTATATTATACTGTCACTAATATTGGCACACACATTTATACATGTGATGTTGTTTTCTCTAAATAGACCTGATTAATGAGGTATGTGCTGCACGCTGATGAGGAAAACGTGACCATTTTTTAAAAGTATTATAATCCATGTACCTCTCAGTTGCTGTGTGAAGTATTTTTGTACTTCACGGGGGAGATTCCCCTGAATGTGTGCTGCTGGTTTCTCTAAAAAAAGTGTTTCTGCGCAGTGATTTTCATGCATCATGCTGTCCTCGATGGGAAATCCTGCCAGCCGTTTCCATGGTGATGGTGTACACCATCATTTTGGCGCCGGGGTGCTGTGGTTTCCATCCACAGTGGCCTGTCAAAGTGATCCGAAACCAGCCAAGCCAGAGATTTTAATTAAAATACAGACCTCTGAAAGGGTCAATTCAATCCTGAGGCCCACGCATATTTACAATAGTGCTCCTCTTATAGCAGCTCACTGAAGCTTGGAGCTTAAAATTAAACATATCCAATGGAACATTCAATAAAACATAGGCCACTGAGCATATGGATCTTACAACCATGTACGAATTAGCTTCTTACAGTATTGTTGTGGTCTGCAAGTGAAGGACCTCCAGTTTACTGCCTTGTACTGTACATTAAAGGTCCCATATTCTGTGTGTTCCTGGTATTTTATATTCTAGAACTCCACTTGTAGTGTTTTTGTAGGTTTATGTACAGACAAAAAGATGTAAACGATCTGTGTTGTGATTGGCTGCCCTGTCTTGTGTCTCATTCAGAAAGCAGTGCAGGCCTAAATGTGGAACAAACTGGGGCTAAAACCCTGTTGAAGGCTGAATAGACAGGTCTAAAATGCTGGAGACTAAATGGGAGGGGCTAAACTGCTATAGGCTGTATAGATGGATCTAAAATGCTGTACATTTAAGAGGAGGGGCTAAACTGCTGTAGGCTGAATGGACAGGTCTAAAATTCTGGAGACTAAATGGGAGGGGCTAAACTGCTAAAGGCTAAATAGACAGGTCTAAAATACTTTAGACTAAATGGGAGGGACTAAACTGCTGTAGGCTAAATAGACAAGTCTAAAATGCTGGAGACTAAATGGAAGGGGCTGAACTGGTGTAGGTTGTATAGATGAGGCTAAATGCTGGAAACTAAAAGGGGGGGACTAAACTGCTGTAGGCTGAATAGGTGGATCTAAAATGCTGGAGACTAAATGGGAGGGGCTAAACTGGTGTAGACTGAAGTTGGGGCTAAAATTGTTGTGACATTACAGTCCTGGTGGCTGAAACATTTAGTTGGACTGTATGTACTGAGAAATGAACAGTACATTTTGAAACTTTAACGTACTTCATCAAAATCACTTTAAAAAGAATATCCATGATATGGGTTCTTTAAGAGAACATAGTTTAAGGGAACCCAGTTTGGGTTAAAAGCAGTTAAAATGGCCTTGTTCTCTTTATAAACAATAGGAGCACAGTAAATTACAGCATGATCATTGGTCATCCTCGACACATCATGTCTCACAGCCTGAGCTGACAGCAGCCAGCTTCGTCCTTCATGGGTGCCAATAACTCACTAATGCTGAAGAGGGATCTAGCAAGGAGTTTGCAGGAGCATAAACAACCTTAAATAGTGAGGCTCCAGAAACACTGTGTGCTAATATGCAGAGTCTGTAGAGCGCCCTCTGCTGAAAGCTATATACAGCATCTGATTCACTGAGCAGGCAACACCAGTTCATCGTTTTCCACAGTCTGCAATATCATGGTAAAATCGGGACAGCAGTAAATGTTAGAGAAGTAGGTACTGACTGGAAGTGTACTGATAAACACTCAGATGCCGGTCAGAATGAGCTTGGCTGATGTTCGCACCCAGATTCTCAAGGATATGTCTGAGATGGAGCGGCTGTTTAACAGTCATGCAGTGAAGCTCCAAGTTCTAAAGCACTGAGCCTGGCTCACTCTTCCAAAGGCACAAAGCCCTTCAGCACCTGAGGCCTCGTATCAAAAGACAGACGCTCAGCAGCAGCACCGGATGAATGTGAATAAATTAACGTGAGAAAAAAAATAAATAACAATGTACCCAACAAAAGCGCTCGCCTATCCGGCACCACAGAAGGACAGCCTGACATCAGTTTGTATAATCTAGCCTGCTCTCATTTTTTGGGAAGTTCATACATGAACCCGTGTCCAGGCTGTGGAGAGCGTGAGCGCTTACATTAACACATCAAACAGTCCTGAAAGAGGAGTAATAAAGAGGTTGTGATTTTAGATCTGGGTGACTCAGCCTGGATGCTTATGTTTTATTCTTCTGCCTCTGCTCGGTAGAGCCCAGACAGCGCCTCAGTTATTCTGCTGTTCATCAATATAATCATCTTCCCTGTCCATCAATAGTTTGGGGACAAAATGTGTCTAAAATAAGTGATCTTGTTTTCGTTCATTTACAGGAGTTGATCATGTTAGACTGTAATCACGTGTATTTAGATGTTTAGCTCTCACCTTTCTCACCCCCTCTCTCTGTCTCTCTCTATGTCATTCACTTGCACTCTACGTGTCTCTCTCTCTCTTGCATTATCTGTCTCTTTGTGTCTCTCTCTCTCTCTTTGTCTCTCTCTCTCTCTCTCTCTCTCTCGCTCTATCTCTTTGTCTCTGTCTCTTTCTCCTCCCTCCTTTTCTCTCTCTCTCTCTTTTCATATTGTCTCTCTCCATATGTTCTTTCACTCTTGCTCCTTTCTCTCTCTCTGACTCCTCCTCTTTTTCTTTCCCTTTCTTTCCCTTTCCCTTTTTCTGTCCTTCATTCCCCCTTGTCTCTCTCTTCCCCTGACTCTGTTTTCTCTCATTTTGTTTGTCTCTCCATTTTTTCTTTCTCTATCTTTTTTGGTCTTTCTCTCTCCCCTCTCTCTGTATGCCTCTTTCTCTTACTGTCCCTATCATGCGTTTATGAGGTGATCTACCTCATAAGAGTAAAGGTCGGTCATTCACTGCTAATGGCAGGCTGTATAATAAACACTGAATAGAAGTGTATATATGAGTGTCTGTAAGTGTATCTTAGCGTATGCTTGCAGCTCTAGTACTAGTAATCAGGAGCAGCAGGGTAACTTACAAGTTCAGGTGCTTTTGTTTCTGTCATTTCGTCACTTTGTCTCTGAGGCTTATGGATATAAATAGAAAACTGAATGTGTATGTGAGGGTGAGTGTGTATATGTGCCTGTAACCTTAACATTCAATGGCCAAGGACATTTACATCAGTGCCACAAATACAGCACACGAGACTGTAATGTAGACAGTCTACAGTAACTGATCTTCTGTGACTCTTTCTCTCAGTTGTAGCTATACACGGAGAGCATAGTGATAGCTCCCCCCATCATTTAAACATATTCCCACAGTTACACCAAATACAGTCAATCACCCAAAACACATTTGGTTTTCATATTTAGTTTAAGCACTGAAGCTACAAGGCTAATGTAGTCAACACTCTCACTTGCCCACTTCAACCATACGTCATGCCCACTCATACCCGCATACTTTGAGCTAGGCATGTAGTCCGCTTTAATCCCTGCCTGTGCTTGCTGTAATCCACTCTGCTGGTGTGTGATGTGTTTGCGCAAACCTTGTGACATGGCAGAGCAGCCTCCAGACTCCCAGCACCCAGCCACACAAACGATCAATGTTACAGAATAGACGTACGCGCTCTGTGTAGTTTTAGACTAAACAAAGCCATAGGAACACGCACATGTCACCAAACAATTAGAATCACATCATGTGACGTCACTCTCTACAGACAAAGGTGAGCAGCACCACAGCCAAGATAAATAAATAACTAAATAATTAAACAAATGAATGAATGAATGAATATAAACAGTGTAGCAGCTTGGCTTCACTACTAGCATTATTTTTTGTCTGTGTCAGTATTATATTATTAACTCTACAAGAGGTCTATAAGCCGACTGAAATTCAATTATAGCCAAAACAGAGACGCTGAGGCCACAACACAGGTTAAAAAGCTAAAGCAACTGTTGTGGAAATAAATCATTTTATGGATACGTTATTTACTGGAAGAGCTTCATGTTTTTTTGCTGCTGCATGTGTTTTTCTCTGCAGCACACTTCATTGTGTTCATTTGTTGCATTCCTATTCACTTCCAGAAAAAGGCATTAATTGTCCAATCCCCCCCCCACCCCCCTCCAACCCAACCAGCCATAATGCCCGCCCGCACAAGCCCACCACCTGTTGGCTACTTACCCGTAATGACTGCAGTGCCTCAAAATGAATTACGCCCGCCAAACATTTAGCAGATCGCGTGGGAACCGTGGGTGGACCCGCCTTGTGCAGACCTCTACTGCAAAGGCAACATTTTGTTCTTTTCCCACTATGTTAAATTAGGTAAATAAACAGGAATAGTGCATTCAAATGTGTCCACTTCTTTTCATTTGGAAAATCTACAACACATGGAATTTGATGAGGAGTCCCCAAATATTTGCATGTACCTCTCTACCAAAAAAAATCTTCTCTAAACTGCCATAAAACAATGTCTCATGGCGTTCTATTCATGCGGTGTATTCATAACCCATTCCTGTAATAACTTTCTGTGGAGGAATTTTTAGAGGTGGACATTCCTACTCTGAATGCTTTTGTTGACGTCTTAACCATTTATTTCCACAAACAAATCAGCGGAATTCCTCCTGTGAGGATTCCATCTCAGAGGATTAGGAAGATGTATTGGAGGATCAGAATGTTATTGTTTATTTGTCCACTCAGTCATTTTCTCCCTGTTATTCCTGACGTGTTTCTGACTGCAGTGCGCGTCCAGGTGGGACGAGGGGGGTTAATGGTGTTTGGTGAACTCTAGTTACTGAACTCGTTCTCAAAGTGTCATTTTCCCTCTGGAAATGACAGAGCCAGAAAGGACGGTGCTGAAGGACGCAGTTTAATCAGCGTTCGTAGGAAAAAAAAGAAAAAAAGACCCCCCCCCCCC
>CM067497.1:10207759-10327719 GCA_034552555.1 Semaprochilodus insignis
TTTAAATTAAATACAGTCCATTCAGTCCATACACAGATCTGTTGACCTTACTGCTCAGCGATGACAATTTAAGCTTGATGTCAACTAGGAATCATGTGATTGTGACATTAAACTAGATGTCTCAGAGAGACCACAGGTGAGGAGCCTGGTGATTTTGGGGCCCAGGTTTCCTAAAGTGTGCCTATCAGAGCTCTTTGGAAAGGGCACAACACAGTCTACGAGTTTGGCTTTGTTCTAATGTTCCTCCATCTACACAGCTTCAGAGATCAGATACTGAACGCCGTTATCGCCGTTGCCCCAAAGCCAACAATAAAAAGTCGTGTGTGGTTGGAGAAGGATCAGAACGCCCTATAAACCTGTAAAGTTTGAAGTTGGATACTCTTATTTTCTTAAATTTCTCTGGCTCTCTGGGCTTCCGCCATGGGCAAGCATCTCGACAAAGCCGTTTAGAGTGTGTTAGATACAAATTCCTGATGCCGGGGTCTGTATATCTGGTTCCCTGAAGGCTAGCAATGCAATCCAGGGTTTGTTGGAAAGGGCAAGCCACGCACTACTGACTTGTGGAGCTTGGCTTTGACATGGATCTTTTAAAGTCGCTTGCTGCAAAGCATTCCCTTCTGCTGTGGTGTTATTCATTAGTCAACACTGAGTCTTTCATTTCATGGAAGAAAGAATTAGAGAGAGAAGGAGAAAGAGGGAGAAAACACTGGAGAGAGAGAGAGAGTTAGAGGCGGGAAAAAGCAAAAAGGAGTAAAAATGAGAGACATAGTGAGAAAGAGAAATAGGAAAAACAGAAAATGAGGGAGAGAAAGAGGGAGACTGATGGCTGATGAGTGTGTATGAATTTGTTATGTCTTTAAGGTTCCCTGTCAGCCCCTGCGGGAAGCTATGATGACAGCCTGAGTGAATCATAGAACCTCAGAGAGAACCGCAGAACCTGCAGGAAAGTGCAGAGTGTTCTCCCTTGGATGCTGGAGCCCTGCCCTTCAAATACTGTAATAATAATAGAGACAGTGACATTTACAGGAATACTGCAGCATCTTTCTTTCTAATCTGCAGCATCTGTAATGTATCATCCTTTATAGACATTCGCAAACTACTCTATTACAGCCTTGATGAGACCACCGCTTCCAGAGTCAGAATCGTTCGCAATGGTGGAGGAGTACATTCAGGGTGTTGTGAGGCAAAATAGTCCCCGAAGAAAACATTTTGTCTTTCAAATGTACACTATCATCATCATCAATTAAAAACTCAGAACACACGTGTGGGTTCACTAATGCTGTTAGGTAGTAAATAATATATATAAATCTGCCATAGACATTGCAACACATTTACTGTAGAAATCACTACAATACAGCCAGTTGTAAATATTTGTATTAAAGGTACAATATGTGAATTTGCACCATGACTGTCATGACATGTTGTGGTAGGAGGATTAGGAGATTAGCATTATTATTATAGTGATGGTAACTGGAATTAACAAATGCCAATTATAAAACAAACAAATGTTACATTAAACGGCTATATGTAATGACATACTCATAATTCTGGTAATTTTGCTTGGTAAACAAAATATGATTTTTTTTATGCATATTCTAAAACAAAAACACATATCCAGATACAAAGAGATCTGATTTGAAACCATGTCCGAAACCCCTCCTCCTCCTCATAAATTCAGATTGCTTTTCTTCATTTCTCTTAACAAACCCCATCTCCTTTTTGTTTCTCAGTCCTGTTTGAGTTCTACCACAGTTATGAGGCGTTCCAGTCTTCTAGCTTCAAACAAAAGTCACCTGGAAACCCAGCCCAAGTTCTTTAAGGTTCTCTCCCCTCCCTTAATCTGTTTCCCNATCTCCTTTTTGTTTCTCAGTCCTGTTTGAGTTCTACCACAGTTATGAGGCGTTCCAGTCTTCTAGCTTCAAACAAAAGTCACCTGGAAACCCAGCCCAAGTTCTTTAAGGTTCTCTCCCCTCCCTTAATCTGTTTCCCCTCATTCTACTACCATAGATTGAACGTGGAAACCAGAGACCACACTGAAGAAAATAAATAAATAAATAAATAAAATAAAATAATAATAATAATAATAATAATAATAATAATAATAATAATAATAATAATAATAATCATATTAATAATTTGTAATAATAATTGCCATTATTGTCATTTCTTTTTTTTCTTAGGAGCTCTTTCCACAGCTATGTGTGTGAAAGACAAAGTTAAGATCAAAAATCTGAGGCCACATTGAATATCTGTTACACATTGAATATCTATCTAGGCCACTACTCAAACTGAAGCAAATTTGTGGAATTGACCATGTAAAGGCTTCTGCCTGTCAGAGTGTTTTAGTCTTTTTTCCTTACAAGCTCGTGTCCAACCTCTCAGGTGGCTGATCAGATTCATCCGTGGACTCCGTGACAATTGCAGCGCACACGATAACTTCACCTAAAAATGAAAATATTTACTTTTCACTCAAATTGTTACATGGGTAATATAATTTGTAACATGAAACAAGGTAAATTAGAATGGAATCAATAATTTAATTGACTTCAGTGCAGTTTGTGTGCGTCAAAATATCATTATCTGTATTATGTACCATCAAATGTCTATAAGTATAGTATGGCACAATAACCGACCTGGATGGTCCAGTGACGAGGTGTGCAACCTCAACGTTGTGTCCTGCTCCTGCCTGCAGTCCCATATAGCTGGTTTTCTGCATTAGTCCTGGCTGAAAATGAAAAGTCTTACAGTGACTGCCATGTGTCTGACTTGCTTTCATTTGCCTTTAGTTGTGTGTTCATCTTTCTTACTGTTCACACTTTTTCGTAGATGTGGCTGACTAACTGAGTACTTTTTGAGTACTTTTTGCTGTTAGATTTTATTTTTATATGCTCATTATTAAGTCATTGTTATTGTTTGATTTAGGTTATACATTTGCAGGATTTCTCTAAACATTTATTTGCCCTGCTCCTTCTCACTGGGCGGATTGATGCAGGGATGCAGACCTTTAGTCCAGTGTGCCAGTAATCTGCATTTGGTTTAAGAAAACAGTAAAGTGCAGTAACATCAGTGCGTTTTATATGTTGGTCAGTAATACAGGGTGGAGAGCTTTATAGCAGCACATTTAGCCACAGCAGAGACATTAATCTGCGGACACCGACCAGTTCAGGGAGAGAGGATAGCTCTTATCATATCCGCTCCAATTAACCCCCACAATTACTCAGTGCACTTCAAACATTAGCTCCTACCGCAATCTCTCATCAGCGAACAGCCTTCATTAAAGGGCCAGTATAATGGAAAACTGAATTTACTTCCCTTTGTTATTATTATTTGTACTATTTTTGATATAGTATATAAACTGCTCAAGTTCAAAAATCTGCTAGTCTGTACAATTAATATATGGAAACTAAACCTGTTTTGAATTGTTTTTGTGATGTCAAAACATTTAACCACCTATTCAAGTTATGAGGAGTTATAAGGGGTGTTTCAGTGTTTGACTTCGTTTTGAATGAAGCGCAATAGGGCTGAACAATCAGAATAGAGCTCATTTGCATATTTTAATCACGGCATAGTCTGGGGAACGCCCTGGTTAGTTCTAAGGTTGAAAAACTCATGTGAAATTGAATTAGGACCATTTTTGTGTACATAAATCCACATGAAGGTCACAAGTTCACAAGCAACAGGACAATGATAAAATGCAAAAAAGGGTAGGCTATGAGCCCTTAATCTGAACAGGCCTCTCTCAAGGTTGCCTTTAATGTTTATTTTGATTTCTTACTTTTGACTTTTTTGGTAGACCTCAAATTATGAATATTATAAAGAATTTTATAGACTTTAACAGGTGGGTCATAGCTGCAAATAATGTTTACTGAAGATTCAATTTAGGAAATTACTAGTATATTATAAATCCTGTTGAATGTTTTACTTGTGAGCATCCAAAGTGACCTTGCATGCGCAGCCTAATAGAATTTGAGACATCACAACAGTGACTGTAAGTGACAGCGGCTACCGCCCCGCAGAATGGCGAGTTACACCCAGATAAATGAGAAAAATCCACACTAATTATTGATCACATTAGGAAATGTCAAAGAAAATTAAGCACTGTGGCCTTCAGTTAATGAATCCACATAATTTCTGTACATAAAGGCTGAGACATTAGGGATGTAGTTGAATCAGGGCTCAGCACACAGAGAAATCACTGAGATCTCAATGTTTTACACTCAGTGGAGCACAACATCTGTATATATTACATTTCCCACAGTGTGGTAACTAGTTTCATTTACTCTGGTCCATGGAGCGCAATGGGAGCGAGTACAAACAGCATGGGGTAAAATGTAACAGTTATATGTTAATAAACTCTTCTTGACTTCTCAGAGCAATGTCATCTGTGAATTTTTAGAGTGGAGAGATATTTTTTTCAGATTCACCTTGAAGAACCTTATTTTATACTTTTCTGTATTAGTGTTTCTGATTACTGAGTTCACAAAATTCACTCCTGTATTATTTGAACCCTCCTCTTTGTGGATGTAATGTAGCACCATTTAGAAATATATATAAATGGCCATCTCCAAACCCCAGGGTTAGTGCTACAAAGACCCCCAAAGTGAAGAATCAGAGAACTCCATGTACAATCAAAAAAGTTTATGTTTGGAAGGTTTTTATTCACAGCTTCTTACTATACATGCTATAGATCACGAGGAACATGTTATAGATCATCAAGAACATGCTACATATCAAAGAGAGCATGCTATAGATAGGAAGGATAGTATATATCATAGGGAACATGCAATAGATCATATGGAACATGGTATACAGTATATGGGACATGAAGGTCATTGTGAGCTTGCTATACATCATAAAGAACATGCTATAGATCATAGGGAACATGCTGTAGATAATCAGGAACATGCTATAGGTCACAGGAAATATGTTATAGATCATAAAGAACATGTTATAGATGGAAACATACTGTAGGTCAAGAGGAACATGCAATAGATCCTAAGAAAGCTGCTGTAGATCATCCCCTATTTCAAATATTGATGGATTTGTACTTCCTCAAGTATTTTTAAATAGTAATAATTTACTTCTACTCAAATCTTTTAGAGAACAGTCATTGCCATTTTAGTCATTAACATTTCATGTAGTCAACATTTAGTAGCTAATTCTGTTTTTTTGTTTTTTTTTTCTGGGGTTTATTTAATTGAATCCAAAAATAGATGAATAAGGTGTAAACAACTGTAGTAGATTCATATCCTGTAACAGTTAACTGTAACTTTCTGTAGCAGCTGTAAGAAGGGTAACAGCTGCACCGCTTACATTGAAAGGGAAAGTTTGACTCTCATATGGCCATTTGTTGAGTGCAGGCTTTGTGTACTCCTCACATTTTCAGTAACCAAAGTGAGCCTGCGCAAAGTCAAGTAGGTAAAACTCAGTAAGTGAAAGGTTCATTTGCCTAAAATGTATTTTTAAATCCATTCATGGTTGAGAGAAAGTTTTTTAGATTTACCACCATTTTACCATCAGATTTACCACTGTTTACCACAATTGATGGAATTCCCTTTTAAATTGTGTTTTGAGCTGCTACGTTTCTACTATGTTTTTTAAGCTACATTTACTGCAGTAACAGTACTTTTACTGAGGGGTGGGATCAGAATACTTTACACACCTCTGACACTTTCTTCTAAAGAGTTATGAAGTAAAGTTGGGTGACTTTGCCACACAAACTCGTATTTTCAGTTTTTGTTGTTTGATTGCTTTTTTCATGTTTTCCGGTGCTTTATGGATCAGCGGTTATTTGTTTTGAAGGCCAAATTTTAATGCAGTTGGATGGTTTCCAAGACCTTCCAGAGAAAAGGATGAAGAATTTCCAAAGCCTCTGAGGAAAGGTCATGCTGAAGCAGCCACAGCAGGACTCGAATGATCTGAGAGAGTATCCCCAGAGCGGGAATAGAGAGGGGTCAGCAAGCAGCTAAAACGTATACACAGTCCAGTATTGGTGACTTTTTAAGATGCTTAGCTGCACTCAAGCAAGGCTTTTTAAGGTGAATACCATAGGTTTGGGCCAAAACAATCCCCAAAGGAAAGGAAACTCCCCAAAGGAAACTTTTTTTAATGATTTTACCATCATTAACTTATAAAAACATAAACAAATATATAGTAAAACTAAATAAAGACATAATAAAGACATGTGGACATTCACTGGTGGTTTTGGATGTATGTTGTAGACATTACAAACCCAGGTAGTAAAGAAATCTCAGGCTAACCATTGTGAATTACTAAATAGTTATTTACACCTAAATAGTTTTGTTTACAAACCATTGTTTACACCTAAGTAGTTGTTTTATGCTGATATTTTGGAAAATCGGTGGAGATTCGGCATTCTTTTCACTTTTCATTTTATTACATTTATTTAGTTCACTATTTTGGAGTTCTGGCATTTTGTAGCGGTGTCTAAAAACATAGTGATCAAAGATCTAGTGCACTCAAATAATGTCACAATGCACTGCAATAAGCAGTGCACAACCAACGTGCCATAGGGGGGGGTACATGGGGGGTACCCATAATGCATGTGTTTCTAGGCTTGAAGGTTCACACACAACTTCTCTGAGAGGAATTACTGAGCCCATCTCCTCAGACCTGTTAGGAAAGCTCCTCTCATGTGTGAAGTGAAACTCGGCAGTTATATTGAACATGTTTATATTGCTTATGTGACATAATCTGCTGTTACTCAATAATGAGCAAAGTGTTTCACAAGTTCTGTTCTCTATGGTGCTCTATATAATGGACCAGATGTAGTATAGTGATTAGGGGACCATTTCAGACAAGGCACATAGCAGTATGTCATAACAACTCACACAATTTAAGGCAAGTGTGATGATTTAGGCACCTTTCTAATTATAAGCCTCCATTACTTGTTAGCTACATTAACCTTGTAGCTCCGGTGCTAAAAGAAGAAAGCTTCAGACATCAAACACCATATCTTGATCGACTGAGTAAATTTCATTTCGCTAGAACTGTTGAATCAAGACGTCTTTGGAAATCAGTAAACAAAGCTAAGCACATTTTACGTATGCTTCACTTCACTTCCTGATTAACCTCACGCAGTATCAGTAGAGTGTGAAATGAGGTTGCTGAAAATAAACCGTATCTGAAAATGAAACCATTATGTATGAAAGCAGCGTCCATGAAACCGAGGATGAGCAACTTATCTTAAATGATAAAATAATGAGTCTTGATATATCAGGGCTATCATTAAATAAGATTCTCCAGTGAATGTGAATTAGGTATAAAGCTCTTCTTAGGCTGTTTCGTCTTAACCTGGGTTCCAATAAAATGCTCACGTTTTATGCTTTTTTGGCACCAATATATTTATTGTATTCAAATGTGCCAAGAATAAACTCTACCAAGTAGAGACTGAGGCCCATATGGAAAGAGGGTCAAGACAAACAACATCAAAACTTTTTTATCACTATCAACTTTTATATCAATGTCACATTCATTTTGTATCACTTTTTGTTTTCTTTCTTTTCTTTTTTTTTTTTTGTTAATCATTTTTGGACTCCTAAAGAATGTGCCTGTTGTTTAATATTTACGTAAGTTTTATGACAGTATTCCTTTTTTACAACTTCAAATGTAAATGTAAGTGCCAAAGGACAGCAGATGAAAACTAGATAAGGAACATTTGTAAATTAACCTTACGTTGGCTTGACAAAACTGTTTGTATGTTATCTCAGGTGGTTGCTAAAAGCTACATCAGATCAGCAATACGTCATCCAGAGCAGGTTCTAATCACCACACCTCATTTTGAGACAAAACAATCCCATGTAAAGTACAATAGCAAAACAGAGAAAGGTGTTTCCAAATTTGTACTTTAAACTACCTGGTATAAATTAATAACGCTATGCTGAAGAGTTGCTGTGTGGCTGGTTGTACTAACAATAAATGTAAAAAGGCTGATCTCAGATTTGTTCCCCTGGCATGTCCTGGTTGGGGCTCAGGCTAGACAAAGTTCAAACTCAAGGTCAAATAACCTTTACCTTGAAATCACTGATAAATCACAAAATAAAAATCTGCATAAAAGCGCTATTGAGTTTTTGGCTTGCCTACTGCGCTTGTACGGATCTCCACAACAAGAGGGGGGTCTTTCCCCGCTAGTGCCGCAATATGGCCGACCGTTCCCTACTTGTGGCTCTTTTTCTCGAAGGGTGGGATTTTCTCCATGAACGGACACCATGTTGAGCCTTACCAAATTTTCCATTTCCATTTACCTCATTTCTCTGAGCTGACAGCTTGGTCAGTTGTCAGGACACAGTGCTAAATGCTAGCTAGCATATTTTTTGTAGAGCAGGATTAAAAAGTAAAACATTTCTGTTTATTGCTTTAGCATCCCATGTGATTGCTTATGTGTCATTAGGCCATTGCTCTGGTATTCCAGGTGGTTGATTAGGCTCTTAGTAATGGTTAGTGTGACAGATGTTCATCATAATATTGTTTATGACAGTTAGATCTGGTTTTCTCAATGATTAATACAATTGTGTTTGAACAAACGCTCTTTGAAAACTGTGTGTTCAATGCCAAAAGCACAACACGCTATTCCCATATAGGCTGTACTATCCTGCACAGTTTCATAGTTATAGCTCAAAAATAGCAATTACTGAAACGATACAAAAAAAGAATATTAAAATGAAGAACAGAAAATTGTCTTGGTCATGTCAACTTAAATAGCTTCTCTGGCACATTACAGTTTGTTTTAATGCTGTTTATTAATGGACAATGTCCTTGAAAGAAAAAAATATATATATATGTCTACTGCAGCAAGAACAATACGTGAGGAAATCAAGTCACAAAATCTGGAGAATTTTCCATGTAGTATAAATACAGTGCATTTGAAAGGCTATTTGCACTTTCTCCAGTTTAAGGTATAGTAAAGACTTCATGCCATAGCAAATCTAATATTCTAGACAGAAAGTCATTTTGGGATTAAATCATAGCATATTGCAAAATCAGCCACTCCTAATCTTCTCTTCCCTCCTTCTTTTCTCCATCATAAACCACGGTGTGTCCGAGTACATCTGTGGTTACTGATAGATGTGATTCAGTTTCAGAGATGAATATTTTATAGGGTGTTTAGCAGCATTAGTCAAGCTATAAGCCTGGACTCAGCAGAGATGGAGAAATAGCTCAATTTGTTTGGCACAGGTGATGATGCGGGACAACTGGATAACTTCAAGGTGCATCGAGTGTGTAAATGTACAAAATGGTGGGTCGATATGAGCCTGGCACAGTACGCTCCTCAGCATGCCCGTAATGCGCTATGTACACAATCAATAATCTCTCAAGGTTGACGGACAACCGGTGGTGCGCCCCAGGTCATTTCGTCTGTGCCAGAGGATGGAGTTGAATGTGATGATAGACAGCATTTTTTTATTTTGATGTTTGTCATAATAACAGTCAGAATTCATGAAAGAATTCATAATTCATAAAACAAAAACAACTGTTTTTGTTACTCTGGTTTTAAGACGGATGTATGTAAATGGTCTATATTATGATACTGTATAGAACTGAGACTGTTCTGTTCTACTCTGTTCTGATACTGTATAGGACTGATGCTGCCCTGTACTGTGTCTCAGTCAATCCTTTCAGATATAGAGATTCTTTGTAAGGCTGTTGCTTCCAGAAAAGCCAGGAACAGAACAACGTTTAATCATCTTACCACAACTTCCACCCTATTTATGCTGCTATAGACTGTCTTTAGGAGCAACACTCCAAATTCATCAAGAATAAACTGCTGTAGGCTGAAAGGGCAGGCCAAAAGTTCTGTAGGCTGAAAGGGCATGGCTAAATGGCAGTAGAGGGCGGGCTTAGACAACTGCCGGCTGGGTGGGCAGGATTAAAGTGCTGTAGGCTGAATGCACAAAGTTAAGCTGCTGCAAGCTAAATGGGTGGTCAGGTGCAAATTTGTCCATGATTATGACATCACAACCATGATAGATCCAAAAATAGCTGTTTTTGCAATTTAGTTTCTGTGTATGGAGTGTATGGGCTGAGAACTAAAAGTTATGTTTTGGAGAGACCAAAATGATGTGGCTTGCTTGTCTGTAAAATGCTGAACTGTTTTTTCTGGGAAAGAATCAGTCTTCTTCGAAGTATCTTTGTATTACTTTACTCATATGACTGTAGATGCATATTGTTGCCTACAGAAAGTGATGACAAGTGATTTCCGTAAAAACCCTTGGTTTTATGTTGCATGTCTTATGTTTCCATTAAAATGTTGCATAAATGAACTAATTTTACATCCTAATCATTATATTGTGGTGTATGCAGCTGCTTGTGGTAAAAGCCATTAAAGCTGATTGAGTGTTAGAGAGTGAGAGAGACTCTTAGGGCGCGTAGCAAATCACCTGAGATTCTACTAACAGGTAATTATCCTCTTGGCAAAATCAATCAGCGGTCCTCCAGTTCTGCTAGTCTGGGGTTATGAGGACAGACTAAAACAAAGGACTGTATAAGTGCCCGTATATTAAAGAAAGTCGTTCAAGTGTATTTGTGTGAAAAGCTCCATTTAGAGAAACTTATTTGAGGCTATATTATTTACAGTGGTGGTTTGAGAAATGCTTATGAATAATAATAATAATAATATTGCTTATTTATAGAGCACCTTTCATACCGTTGGCAGCTCAAAGTGCTTTACAGGCAATTGACACTATACACTATAATGTCACTTTTACAAAATATTACAGGGGGCAAAATAATGTAAAACTTTTAACAGAGGTGCATTTAAATTGATTTAATTTCAAGTAAGGGACTATTCCTATTGGTCATCAAACTTTCCACAAGGACAGCTGTTCAAATTCTGAAGAATATTAAAACCCAAAAAAATGGACAGTGGCCATATTAAAATTAGGTGTGGCTTCGTAAAGAACGTTCAAAGGATAAAACAAGAATGACAGGAATGGAGATTGTGTTTACAATATGACCTTCGTGTATTACCACATTTCACCACCAATTGAGCCCAGTGTGCTCTGACTGGTCAGTTTATGAACTCTGTTCTAATTGGCCAACTTCCAGAGCAGTTAAAAGCAGTAGCATTGGGTGAAGGCTTTCCAAGCTTGCCGGTAGGCAGGCAGTAAAGATTGTGCTACAAGATGACATTACCTTGTTACAGAGAAAAAGAGAAAAGGGCTGCTGAGAAAGGTGGATTCGGTGGGAGAATACCCCCTCTGGTGTGTACATAGGGCTTTATAACTTTGCAGATTTTTCAGGCGCTAAAAGCTACATAACACGCTGAAGGAAAAAGAATAAACAGAAAAGCACAATAGTTCCTCTTTACGTTATTATTTTACTCCTTCTGTTTTGAAATGTTGATCATTTTCAGGTGGTGGGATGAGCTGAATTGAACTTGAAATTGAAATGAATCTGAACTGAACTTGAATTAAATGAATCTGGTGCTGAATGAATCTGGAAACCTTATATTATAAAACCAGCTGTTTAAATGGAACGTTTCACAGCACACATAAATACCAATACCAATGAGTAACAAACTAAGTAGTAACTTTAGTGAAGCGGTGATTGCAGATTTGCTTTTGTGCTTTTGACAGTTTGACAGAGTTGTGAGATGGCAGATGTTACAGGTGTTTTTTCCTCAAAAATAAACAAAATAAAAATAAAAGAAATGAATGTGCTTTTTTCATAAGTATAAACAGTGCATATTCAGTATTCCTTAGTCTCAGTCAATCAGAATAAGTGCTTAATTATAATATCCTCCCCCCCTTGTATTCTGTGCTTTAAGAGGGAAGCTTCTATGAATGCACATACAAAAAGGTCAAAAGTACAAGAGGGCAGCTCTGCCCCTGTACTCTTATTAGAGGTGCCGAAGTGTCATTACAACTGTTTAGTACATTGTGACGGCTACTATTCAACACCACAGTCAAACACAGAGTTTGCACAGTGTAAAATATTAGTAAATCTGCACCAAGGTCTCCATAAACATGCCTGCCATTGCTGCCCTAATTTTAGGTTTTTATAATGTGCACGGGTAGTAGGTGTTTGTATTTGTACCGTGCAGTGACTTTGAGGAGCCTACAGCAGGATCAGGCACAGATCCCAGGCGGGATTTTTATGTGCACACAGTACTATAAATACAAAGGATCACTGAGACTATGAGACAGATAATAAAATATAAAAATTACAATAAAAAATATAAAAATAATAATCCTTTTTTATCTTCCTCTTTGTCTTTTTTAGTGTTAAATACACAACACATTGGACTTGATGTGAAGGTTGCAGTGTGTTATCTGTAAAAATCTACTTGATGTAAAGACCTCAACATATTGAAAAATTCAATGATAGATCACAAAGAATTCTGTTTCCAGTGCTGTTTGTATCATGAGCCTGCACTCCTACATGACAGTGATTGATGTTTTTCTAAAACCAGGACTGGAGCTTCAGGTAGCGTGCACAGTGCTGATGCATGCAAAAAGGAAAAAAAATTATATAAACAAGAAACTGATAAGTCATAGTCAGAATTTAACTAGTTGTTTTGATCAAATGGGAAGGTTATTGCACACAAAAGGAAATATCCGTGCTGGGGACCCTAGGCCTAAGGCCGGCATTCTTGCACTATTTGGTGATTTTCCTGCTCAAGCACACCAGATTTTTCTCATCAGCTGATTGCCAAGTCTAGTTCGTGTGGTAGGACCTCCGTTTTCTACTTCTGGCATATGTGGTTTACAGAATACTGTATGAAAGTTTATTTGAGAAGTATTTTGTTTATGAAAAGGGGCCAGTTTGATTGCGACATACTTTTAAAGTGTTCTTATTAGTTTAGTAAATGAAAACTTCAGCAGATTGTGTATCTAACTGTGGCTTGGACCGAGGACTCTCTGTGGTTTTAGTCCAGAACAGGCTTGATCAGGAGTAAAGAGTAAGACAGCAGTTCATGTCCTCAAAACAGTGCCATACACGGCCGACGGGTCACACTGCTAATAGGTTTACACTAAGCACTCATCAGCACACTTCCTTAACCATGAGCACTCTCACTGCATTAGATATTGAACTCTTGGTGAAGAAATGACCTGCGTTATCTTACTCCAACTTTTTTGCAGTAGAAAAAAGGTCCAAAGTGGCACTTTTTTTGGCCAACAGAGAAAAAAGGGTGCAAATTGTGACCCAAAAAACAAATGATTACATGAGGCAGCAGATAAGCTTTGAATTCCACCAAAGGATTTTAATGATAATCTAAATGAAACACAAGGACTAAATGCAATGTTTGTTTCTTTGCTCTCCTGAACCGGTTACCACAGACACATTTAAATGGCAGATCAGCAGTAAAAAAAAAATTGGGGGACTATGTGGAACCATTTCAGCGTTTCTACAAGGAACATTAGACTTAAGACCTATAAACTCGTGTGGAGGATCAAGACGCCTAAGAACTTCTGTACTACAGGTTTGAGAGCACCAGAAAACATAACTTGATGTGCAGAACACAGCTAAACAACAGAGGCCGAAAGTCCTTGCAAGCCCACAATACCATCTGTACACTCAGTTTGTGAAATGCTAAAAATAAAGAATAACTAAACAAATGGAATCCTTTGAGGATCTGTTCTCTTCTGTACAGGATCCTGGACTTTCTGGACGTTGCTACATGAGTGACTTTATTCAAAAACATGAATTTAAAACATTTAAAAAACTCATTTCAGTCTCACCCTCTCTGACAAAAACAGCTAACAATCTCCAAACTTTCCTGGAGACATAAAGCTTGCTGTGCTGAGAATGGTAAACAATGTCTGGTCAGCAGTGGTCCCATAGAGTCAGGAGTCAAGAGTCAAGAGGCTTTTATTGTCATTCCATCCATGTACAAGTGCACAGTGGAGTGAAATTACGTTCCTCCAGGA
This sequence comes from Semaprochilodus insignis, assembly GCA_034552555.1. Taxonomy (NCBI): domain Eukaryota; kingdom Metazoa; phylum Chordata; class Actinopteri; order Characiformes; family Prochilodontidae; genus Semaprochilodus; species Semaprochilodus insignis. The sequence continues at coordinate 10,221,649 of CM067497.1, forward strand.
ACAAGGTGCAACATGGAACAAAAGAGTACAAAGTGCAAACGTGCAGACATAAGTGTGCAAACAAAAAATGAAACTAGAAAACAACACAATAAATACGATAAATTAAACAGACATTAGACACAGTCAGGACAGTACAGCGCTGACACAGCACTCATTTCTGGACCCTATCCATTGGTTAATGGTGTATAAACTGTGCAATAACAGTAGAGTTACAGTTTGTAATTGTGAATCTACAAGTACACCTATGTGGTAGGTGTTTCTTATAAACCGGCCACTTGTTATACATGCTGCACACTTATATATTACCCTGCCTCTCAGTAACTACACTGCAGTCATAACTTTCACATCTATTACAGGGGGAAGTGAGGCGTCAGAGCTGGAAACACGCTCTTTAGTATGACCTGTATTATACCAAAGGTGACAGAGACTGCTTTCACCTCATAAATATTAGTCCGCCTCTCACTTAAGAAGCCTGTCACCATAGATTTGCCTCATTAGCATTCATTCTCCTACAGAACATTTCTTCAGCCCGTTAGAGCACATGAGCTGACAGCGAGCTTTCTCTCTGCCATACTGACCTTCAGGACGGGACCGTCAGGGCTTGAATTGAGAGGATGCTATTTTCCCCTGGTCAAAAATATCCATTCCCCTTTTCCATCTCCTTTGGATTACTGTGATATCACTTCATGACTCTATTATCAATATTTTCATTCCATGCATCCATGCTCCATGCATCTGGTTTATGGCTTTTCGTAGACATACTGCTGGAGCTGCCAGTGTTACAGTGGTGGATGCTAAGGTCATGCCTGATATTCCAAATGCTATTGGTAATTACTGTGGAGAGTTTTAGTAAGAGGTATAAAGAATTGATTAAAGAACTAACAGGCCACAAATTAACAACTACAGCTGTAGTGTAAGATAACAAAATCGTGCTGCAATTCTATATGAATTATTTCTGATTTATAGCCCATTTAAAGTGAAGAGATTTTTTGGAAAGAGCCCATTCCAAACTTTTACACAGTGCTGTACTTTTATTGTAGTACAGTGTTTGTAAGTATATGACATTGTATTACGATTTGAAATCGCAAATTACTTTATGTGTGCATTTGCACATTACTTTATGTGTGCAATCATTTTGCAGAGATGTAATCCAACTTGTATCTGCCAATACAATATGTGAATGTAATCAAGTGTGGAACTCATAATGTAACCAGAAAAGGACTTTCCCAAAACTTTTAAGTTGGCCATGGAATTCCTACTGGTTGCTAAAGTGCTCCAAGGCCATTGCTATGTTATGCCTGTTAGTTGATCTGAGAGACCATTGCTTTGCACTTTAAAACCACCTCATTGTATCTACACACATTGTCCATTTTATCAGCCCCACTTAATAATATAGATGCACTTTGTACTTCTACAATTACAGACTGTAGTTTGTCTCTGTTTGTTTCTCTGCATATGTTGTTAGTCCCCTTTCAACCTGTTCTTCAATGGTCAGGCCCCCCACAGGACCACCACAGAGCATTGTATTATTTGGGTAGTGATTCATTCTCAGCACTGCAGTGACACTGACGTGGTGGTGGCGTGTTAGTGTTTGTTGTGGTGGTATGAGTATATCAGACACTCACACAGCAGTGTATGTGAGTGAGTGTGTAATGTTCGAGGGGCAGTGGGAGAAATGTCCTGTGTGATATCATTTGTGGCAGCCATTCATTTCCTGTTAAAAAACAAAGTAGTCTTTAAATAACCATTGGTGTCATAGTTCCATAATAACTGTAATAAATTTCACCACTGCATGTCATGTCATACATATACATGTCATCATATATCTTTATTCTGACGGAGGTGGGCAATGTGACAAAAACATATCGTCTTGATAATTTTCAATACACAATATCCATTGTAAAATGTAATTATCCGAGGTTTAGTTTGTTTAACACAAAGAAACAGAGTCAAAGGTGTCACATTTAAACAATACACTTGCAATGCAATGCAATGCTGCATTACACTTAATCCAAATAAACATGGCTGATTATGCTGTCTATAATGAAACATGTGGTTTGTGTTTCTTAAGCACTGAAGATATACACCAGAAAAGAATATGTTTGCATAATTTCTCAGAATGACCAGACATATTTCCTATTTGTACGTCAGACGATATGTGAATGTGAATGTATTTGTTTTGGACAAAGGATACCTATGCAGAGAGCAAAGCTTGACTAACCCATTTTTACCTGAAATTTTAAATTGAAAAATGTTTCGATTTCAAGACCCCATGTTACAGAAAACATATTTTTTCTTAGTTTAAAAGGGGACCCATTACGCTTTTCCGTTTTTTCCCTTTCCTTTGGTCAGTTATGTAGCTTTTACTTGTAAATGGTCTGCAAAGTTCTAAAGCCCAAAGTATATCTGCAAAACATCTTCACTTTAGATTAGGTTCTGCTGATAAGTTGGGGTAAGGAAAAACTAAGCTTTGCTTTGGGAGCCTGGTTTTATTGGCCAGAGAAGAATTCCGTTAATGTAAAATGCATGACTCCTTCAGCAGAAGCTGCGCTGCACTTCAGGAAATGATGCATCAGTGTGCTGTATTGCACACACCAAGAATCAATACTGGTTAAGAAAGGCTAATGAGGTAGACTCGATATTTTCTTTGCCCACTGAGAGTGAGGCAGATATCATAATAATAGGAAACGTTAATCATCTTCTGTACTCAAAGAAACATAACACAAGACAAAGCACGGTGCCAGATGCCAGTAACCTTCTTTCACTGGCTTACCACAACATGGAAAAAACCCTTCAATTTCCTGAACTAAGATTTCTGAAGCATTTTCACTTTAAGGCAGATTGAAAAAGCGATACTCTTCTTTATCCCCACTGACATTCACGCATAATAGCTCTTTAGGAGGGGCCTGATTTCACTCCGACCCCCACAGCTGTGATGAAGGTAATCAGAGCTTCGTATTGAATAAACCCCGAATTACACCTGCAGTGAGAGGATAAGCGCTGATAGCAGCGGATCGATAAAAAGACAATAAGGTCCTCTCAAGCTCACTCCTCATTTTCGTTCATTTAGCCTCTGCCACTTCATTATAGTGCATGTTTAATATTAATACTGTGTACCATTTTGTATGTACGATGTTATATATGAATTTGTTATACATATGAGGTTCTTCATTTGTATAGTTTAATTATTCATCTCTCGCTACATAATGTATAATTATGTACATTATGTTATATATATATAATTATTTTATACACAATAATTATTAATTAATTAATTATTTTATATACAAAAGCTGTGAATATAATGATTTTTTTAAAGAATTCTAAATTCAGTTAAGCAGAACAAATTTTGCTCTCTTTATAATGAAACAAGACTGTGTGCTGACATCACACTATGTTTAAAAGCATATTGTATTTTGACATAATTTTGCGTGATAATCAGATGTTAATCAGACATTTATTCCTCTACCTTACAAACACTGAACGCTTCTTTCCTTTGCTTGTCTTGTTATCTGGTATATATATATATATATATTATTGCATTGTGTTGTTGTTTATTTTAAGACAAATATAAAATACAAATGTAAATTAATATGTTTATGTCTCTGTTTTGCAGATACTGGCCATCATTTCCATCTTGTTCATCATCCTGTCAACCGTTGCACTGTCCCTGAACACCTTGCCTGAACTTCAAGTGATAGACGAGTTTGGCCAAGCCAATGATAATCCACAACTTGCACATGTTGAAGCAGTATGCATTGCGTGGTTCACAATGGAGTACCTATTGCGCTTCCTGTCTTCACCAAACAAGTGGAAATTCTTCAAAGGGCCACTGAATGTCATTGACTTATTAGCCATATTACCTTACTACGTCACTATTTTTCTGACCGAGTCAAACAAAAGTGTGCTGCAGTTCCAGAATGTGCGGAGAGTGGTGCAGATATTCCGCATCATGAGAATATTAAGAATCCTGAAGCTGGCCAGGCATTCGACTGGATTGCAATCTCTTGGATTCACCCTTAGACGCAGTTACAATGAGCTGGGCTTGCTCATACTGTTCCTGGCTATGGGAATTATGATATTCTCGAGCTTGGTGTTCTTTGCAGAGAAAGACGAGGACGCCACAAAATTCACAAGCATCCCAGCTTCATTTTGGTGGGCTACCATCACCATGACAACAGTTGGCTATGGGGATATTTATCCGCAGACTCTACTTGGCAAAATAGTTGGTGGACTTTGTTGCATCGCTGGTGTACTGGTCATTGCCTTACCCATTCCCATTATTGTGAACAACTTCTCAGAGTTCTACAAGGAGCAGAAACGTCAGGAGAAAGCCATCAAGCGAAGAGAGGCCTTAGAACGAGCAAAAAGGAACGGCAGCATTGTTTCTATGAACCTGAAAGATGCCTTTGCTAGAAGCATGGAACTAATGGACGTTGCAGTAGAGAAAAGCGAAGACAAACCTTTACTGGATAACCACCTGTCCCCAAGCAGGTGGGGCGTCCCCAAGCGTACGATCTCTGATGCCAGCCTGAGGTCTTTCGAGAAGAAGTCTCCAGAAATTGCATCCCAAGAGTGTATCAAAACCTCAAGCCCTCAGCACCTCAGCGCTCAGAAACTGGAGGAGATGTACAACCAGATGACCAAGGTGCAATCCTTCTCGGATCTCAATACAACAGCATCAACTGAACCTGCGGATGACCTGAAACAGGAAGTGGAGTTAGAGATGAAGGACGTCTCAGAACTTCAACCCAGGGAAAGAACGATCACAGATGTACGAAGCATATCAAGTGTGGACAGCTTTGCAAGCTGCACTGCTGAATTCGGAGAGGCTGATAAGTCGGTTCCCCCTCCGGGTACAGCAGCCCAGTTTCAGCAAAGACATCCCGATATGCCTCCACCTGTTGAGGTCAAAGAGTTGACGCTGTGTGACACAATGAAGAATGCAGTAGGTCCGTCAGAGGATAACGGGTTTGAGCGTGAACGGGACAACCGACTCTGCATCCAAGAATCTTCCAAGGAGGACAGTGAATCCTTTGCTCAGTTTGTGGAGAATGCCAGAAGTTGCTTGCAAGGCACAAACCCAGCTAAGACAAAAAGCCTCAAAGTAAACTTCTTAGAAACTCTTGAAGAAGCTCCTTTGACGCCACCCAACACTTCTTCTCCTCAGGATATTAGCAGCAGTCTCCTGGAGGACGACTCTCCAGATGGAGAATGTTCTCCTCTCTTTTCAGATTCAGAACCACTGGCCACAATAACGGAGGAAGGTCTTGTCCTTTCCCCGTTGCTCCTGGCTGGTGATTTCCATCCGGAAGAGACTGCATTACTCTTGCAGGATGAAGGGGAACCGCAGGGTTTCCGTCAGTCCGCAGATAACCACGAGGAGAAACATCTCATGGAAGTGGCGGCCGCCGCCATTCCTTCACCCAAACTTTCTCCACAGAACTGCACTCAGGATGTGGTCAGCGATAATGGGCCGGACAAGCCAGACAGTAACCAAAGTGGACACAAGGTAGAGAATCACATGTTTACACCGGAGATCCATCTAATGCCAGGAGACAGTAATCTCTCGCCAACCTGTGAAACCAGCATGTGACTGCAGAGGGTGGAAACTGGACGACATAAAAGGGGCAGAGAGGTGTGACAATAGAGAGATTTTGCATGGCATGAAAAGTCCCTGTCAGCTGTGTCATTGTCTATGGAAATCAGACAAGACTGGTGGAGAATGTGGGCAGAAAAAGGAGGAAGCTCGTTCAGAGCATATTTATCCAACAGTGAACATACTGCTGACATGACTATATATTTGAACTTGATATTATTTTATAGCAACAATGAGAAATGCAGAGGGGGGACAAATCTTGAAAAGCATGCATTAAAAAAATGTAATTTTACGGTGCTTAGTTTGCTGAAAGCGCTCCACTGTAAATATATAGAAAGGATTATGGGAAAGACAATACACATAGCCACAGAAAACATAAGAAATGACAAACTCACAGGAAATATTGTCCAAATTAGTGACATACTGAAACATATCGTTAGGCTACTTAACATGGAAATGCAATGTGTACCATGACAAAGATGTCTTTTTTTATTTTGTTCAGATAGAAGAACAGTCTGTAATTAGGGCTGGGTATTGTTCTAAGCTTTTCAATACTGATACCTGATACCGATACCTAGACTTCAATACCAATTCCTGAATTCCATACCAATTTTAAATTACAACAGATATTAAGCAACTATAGTAGGGGTGTTTGTCTGCTGTTTGTATTTGTGAACATTTCCAAAGTTTGGAATCACTTTCCTTATTAGTAATTTTTGCTATTTTAAATACAGTGACAGCTTATATAATCCATATTAAAATAATTGAAGATTATAGAAAACAGGACAAGATATTTTTAGATTTCATAATCAATATTTCACATCATTTAAAAACAAGAAAATATTTAAGGATAAATATTATATACTATATCTATTTGTAGTATTTTTTCAGGTTATCTACCCTGAGATCTTGATATACAAACTATTCTAGACATTGCTTTTTAAGACCTTTTAGAACAATTTTGAAATAATCTACAGATCTGTTTGGTATTTCACAACTTCGTACTGTGGTTACCATTAGTAAAAACTGAAAACAAAAACAAATAGTGGAAAAAGCACTTGTTAACTATGATAAATACAAAATACATGGAAACCTAAACTATTACATCAACTGCATCATTCACCGAAGTATGTTTTAAATTGTTTTGTGAAGAAAAAACTTTGTTTATTAGTCTTTTGGTGTATGAACAGTAGTTGTGATGTGAATTCCTTGTATATCAAACCTTAAATACCAAGCAGATGGTTATTTCTTTGCACAACCTGGCTGGATATACTGTTGTGCTTGTTTGCTATTGTGGAACTCATCAGAAAGGAGTTTAATTTGGAATTGCACACCAGTTTCTGCTAAAATATTCACTACAATTGTCCACTACAAACAAACAAAACAAAAATAATAACTAAAGCTGAATAACTAAAGGTCTGTCTTTTTGGAAAATAAAAAGATACCAAGAAACCTGAACCCAAACTAAATCTATTAGCAAACTCTGAAAACTAAATAGAACTCAATTTGACATAGAACAAAATTGAAATGATCATAAAAGCTTATGATCATAAAAATGTATGAAATATTCAAAAACTAGAATAACACTCATTCCTACGAATCCTTTATATGTATATGAAGTTGCCTAAGACTAGTATATTAAAATACTTTTATACAGTTTTATAAAACCGTACTGTTTTATATAAGTAGCAGTGATTCCAAACTTTTGAACCACACTTTTTTAGTTGCTAATCATTTAGTTTATGAATGAATATTTTCATGCAAAGTTAACATGTCCTGTACAGAACACACACTTCTGGCAGAAATACTGTTTTTGCTGAATTGAGAAAATAAACATCATAAAATGTGGACTGTGCAGTATTATGCTACATTTTATATTTAATACCTTATTTTTGCATTATGTTGAAAATTGGAAGCAAAAAAAATGATAATTTATGTGGAAAGTTTGCAGATAAACTGTATATTTTGGTTTATCTTTACTTAGAGAATTAACAAACTGTTAAAAGTATGTTATTTAGACAGTCAGCTGACAGTCTAGATATTCTGGAAGATGCATTTTTGAACTAATTTGTTTGGTACCATAGAAGTATTGAACACCAATACCCAGCCCGATCTGTAATATCGACAGAATTGTTTGTTTGCTTAGTTTCTGGTTAACTATTCAGATGAACATCATTTACCGCATAGACTTATGTAACCAGAAATGTGGTGAAGGACTACGCCACTTGCCTATGATGTCCCGAACAGTACCTATTAATGTAGCTGCCAAACAAGAACGACAGTTATTAATCAGTAAACTAAAACGTTAGTAATAGATCACAAAGTAACAATGGTAATGCCTAGATTAGCAAGGTTAGCATTAAAATTAGCCTTTAAAATAAAAAGCCTGATGGCTTAATTTTGACTCTGTAACTAAGAAATGGTCCACATGCATGTCTTAATGTAGTTTATGGCTCCAATGCAGAACAGTCGATCAAAAACATAGTGGCTTGCAGTTAGAATGGTAATATTTATCATCGATCAGCCCAGCAAACAAGTCAGTAGCCCTGGTCATTCAAATTTGCATATAATTTTGACATGTTTTCTTTTATTATTCAATAAATAGCAGTGAGAAGTGACATTATACCTGTCGGAGGACCAAAAAAGTATACATTTTTGATTTACACATCGTCTTCATATCTAATGAAACATGGATTATTTCATTATAGCATCATGTATACACAGTTCTTTTGTCTCTTGGCTGTAAAAACTATCCATTTCTAAGATTATTTAAGATCATTTTACATATTGGACTGTGAATATAACATTATATCGCATATGTTGCGCTGAGGTGATTTCAGTCAAACTTAAGCCCAAAGTTTTATTTTATACTATTGTTTTCTGTCATACGGAGAGAATATTCATTTTATGTTGCCTTTATTCCAATATTGCTGCGTTTTTCTTGTTTTGTGGCGATCAGCCGAACTCTGTGTGGTGTTCAAGAAGGTCATGGAAGTGGAAAGAAATGTGATATATATAAAACTTTTATATATATATAAGGTTTTTATATATATATATATATATATATATATATATATATATATATATATATATATATATATATATATATATATATATAACACCTTACAGTTTCAGAACAGATGGTGGAAAGTGCAATACAGCATACTGCAATCTATGCAGGCCAAGAATTATGGCACTTTATTTACAGTCCAATGGATTTGTAAGTGTACAGGCAGAAACTACACTTGTATTTTTCAGATTATATATCTTTAATATTTAAAAACAGTGTTACTACCGCTCAAAAAAGGACTTTCACATTTTGCAGCAGTATTGTGCTGCAGCCGCTCCTTACAGATACAAATAACATTCAAATGCAGTCCTGCTTTTGGAAAAAGTATTATCAAATTTGGCCTTTTTTTAATCAGGTTTTAAAAAAAACAGGTCGGGATGTGAAAGTGATCTAAAAGGCCGCACACAAAGTATTTTATGTTTTTTGAATTGCCGCCGACAATGATAATTCTATTTTTTCTAAAAACCAAAAGCAAGCACGACCACGTTTTCCTGCCATATGGTGGTTGAAATGACGTGCGCCTGTTCATAAAGTGGTTTATGAGGAGGCCGCACATCATTCTGCTTTGTTCGTATAGCACTGTACAGAAAATTATACTTTTTATAGGAGAAAAAAATCAGGTCTTTAAGTAATAGATATGAGTAATATTATTAAGTTCTCAGGTTTTCTACAAAAATAATGTTCTGCTAGAGTAGTAGTGTTTGTTTTTTCTTCATTTGGAGAACGTCATCCACTTTTTCTTCGTCCAGTGCTTGTTAATTGGGAAATACAATAAATAACGTCTGAATATTCAACACCACTCGATATCCATTGCGCAACATGAGTCTTTATCGTGCTCTGTGTGTCATAGAAATTGAGGGTCAGTGATGAACAGAGCGGCAAAAGAGCGACTGCATGTTTTTTCACAAAATCAACGTATTGACAACAGGTCAGACTTACAGCCTTAAGGAAGGAATCAAAGAGCGAGCTGAATGCGAGCTGGAGATTTTTCTGTTTTTTGTCGCTGTACTTCTCCTGTACTGAATGGAAGCCCATTTCCGCTGCTGAAAATACACAGTCTGCCATTTAGTAAGACATAAGAATGAGAAAGTTTCCCCTAATTATTACTTGGCATCTCATTATATATGATAATTATGAGTAATATTTGTTATCTAATAATCATGACTTTGTCTCATAAAAAAAGAGATACTACCTAGTTATATATCTCTTTTGTTATGAGATAGAAAGTCATGATTATACTACTTAGTATCTTAAAATGGACTTACGTTCCCATAATTCTGGCTTGCTATCTCATTACCGTAATTATGGGAATGTAAGTTCATTATGATTGTGTTTCATAAATATGTATCTCATAATTATGACTTCATATCTCATACTTATAATTGATAATCTTATAACATTACTTGCCATCTTACAACAATGAGATTTTATGACTGTTACCTAGTATCTTAAAATCATGGGTTCCTAACTAACAAGAAGAAGAAAAAAATCTGCCATAGAGAGGCATCATTATAAAGACATAATGATGAAAAAGTATACTATCAAGTATCTCGTTATATTATAACTTGCTATATTCTAGCAAAGTTTCTTCAGCTATTATGTCAGAGCTATGACTTACTTTCTCAGAATTTCTCAGAAATATGAGAACATTTTTCTTCCTATGAGATAGTAAGCCATAATCATGAGAAACTTTTTCATTAATATGACATACTATATGGCTTTTTGGTGGTGGAAAGGGACTTGTAAAGGTCAGAATATGATGAAAAGTGAAGATTCTCATTTCGGAGGTCTCACAGAAAGTTTGATTTTCACTTTTTATTTTGGCCCTGCTGGTAGTAGGGACTTAGTCATCTATAGAGTTGGGATTGTTTTAAGCACTGTCCTGATAATGACTTCAACAAAAGAGACAAAAGTAAGTTCATCACACCACTGGAAGATAATCTATACTTGTTTGATATCCTCTATTTATAAAAGAAGGTGGCATTTTAAAGGAATACTCTCGTATTTTTACCATTCTTATTTTTGTACGATCAAAAAATGACCACAGACAATAACTTTAGCATGAATAAAAGAACATATAAACAGTGGGGAAAAAGCATGGTATTCTGTGAATAATGTTTGATATGTGTGACAATAGCACAAATTTACAACTATAGTACAGGTACAGTTGATAATTATAATTCCGCTCAGTTGAAACATTAAATTGAGAACAAAGTCATTTAGAGTAGTTTGTCACCCTATTCTAGAGTCAGAATTGTTCACGGCAGTGCTCATAGGAACCAGACGTCCACCTTTAAAACCTCAGAATAAATTATTACATGTATGACTGTACAAAGGTTTCTATTTGTAGCCACTTATTTAGGATGAGCAAAAAGAGAAAGATTTTACATTACCTTGTACTGAAATTATAAACATATCTGACTGGTTATGATGGCCATCATGCCCAGACCAATCAATAAGCTTGATGCTTAGCTATGCTTGATGTATTATTTTTGATATTATTGATGTTTTAATAATTATCAAAACATGAATATTTGTTACTGGTTTGGTTAGCTTAAGGAGATAAGTAAAAGTGAGCAATAGCAATACCTCTCTAGCAGTACCTCCATGGCCCACTGGGGGGCAGAGGTCCATAGTTTGAAAACCACTGTATACATGTAGTGCATTGCAAAATAGTATTTTTTCATGTTTTTCACTATTTTAACTTCACATATAAAAACTCAGAAGACAAGTGGAGGTTCTATATTCTATATTTGTGTTGTACACATTGTGACTTCTGGTTCCTATCACTACCACTGAATCAAATCACTCTGAATGACTTTGTTTAGAAAAATTAAGGAGGAATTTCCTTTAAAGCTGAGAGACTGATAGAATGTCTGACCAAAGCTATACTAAAGAATTTCCATTTTGGGTTTCAGTAGTGACATGAAAAATGTTTGATTTTTTTGTTTGTTTGGTCCATTTAAAAAATGTTATTACAATAAAATAAAAAATTTCATTAAAATAAAAAAAAATAAAAGTAAAATTAAATTACCATCTTTCAACTTCACTTGAAAAGGCATTAAAAAGAAAAAAACATTTTAAAAAGTGTACATTTAGGGGTTAGGGTTTGAAATAGAAAGTACTCTATTAATCTAGAAATTCTAAATGATGATGTATATATTTAGATTATTACTACCTCAGTTAGATCAGAATGCAATCCTTGTAAATATCACAGATCTGAATATTTGTTTGTTTGTTTTTTTACTGTTTGAATTAATTTAGTCCATTTAGGGCAAAAAACAAAAGTCTGTTGTTTTCAAAGTCCATGGAAACATATAGAAGTTATTGTCTGTGATAACTGACCGTATGCTACAAATACAGCAGAAAGAGGTCTGTTTGAAAAATGCTGGAGTAATCCTTTAAAACGAATACAAAACAGAAGAAGCATTTAATATGATAAGAGACAAACAAGAGGAATGTGGTTGCATCTTGGTTTTCTCAGGCCGGCGACTCTGTGAGCTGATGCTGAACGGACTTCAAGCATGTTCCTCGTCACATAACCGTTTGTGAAATCCTACAATGTTGCTTTTTATTTTCATTGAATAAGAAACGTCATTCACCATGTCCGTCTTTGTGTGAAACGTTTGTCATTACCTGCCCTCCCCTCCTCATGCTGCAGTACCCTGCCCCTCCCCACCCCCTCGAAAATGTCTTCATGTGTTCTGCCTCTTTTTTGGACTTTTTTGGACCTTTTTGTTTGTTTTTGAAGGATTTTATCAATGTGTAACTTCTGTAGACTGTTTCTGCACATATCAGCATCTTTGTATGCATGTTGGAATCTGTACAATTTCGTGATCACTGAATACTTTGTTATGGTACATGTATGTCAACATTTCTGTAAGTTAGACAGCATTGTTCCTCATTAAGTCTATTATTAGCATATGCAGGATAATAAATAAATATGTATATAACTTGCGTGGTGCGTATCTGTTCTTGTTTGAAGGGCCAATTTTGTTGAAATAAGAGTATGTTATTTACCCTAATCGTATGTTGCTAACCATAGTATGTTAACATTGTGTTTGTTTTCTTTTCCAGTGGAAGTAATACTGCAAAATAGCCCCACCCATTCATGAGTTCATGAAGTTATAAAGTGTGTTTCAGCTCAGACTGCTTTGTGAATAAATCTGACAGACAGTCTGTTTAATTCTAAGGGATTGTATAAAGCAAATCATGATTGTTTTTGATACATAAACAATAAGGTCGGTAGTTCACCTTCAGTATTTTCTTCAGGGTTCAGTATTTTCAATAAAATAAAACCAATGGAGTTGAAAATATGTGCATAAAATGATTCTAAACAATTTTATATTTTTTAGGAGCTAGCTAAGAATATAATAAAGGCCATTGACATACTTTTTAGCTATCATTTATGATATTTAAATCTATATTGTGTAATAAAATGTATAAAATGGCAACAAGCTGCCAATAAGGACAAATTGGAAATTATCAAAATTAGCAGTAACTCTAAATGTGGTGCACTGCTTTAGCTGCTTCTGCAGTGTTAGAGCGGGAAAAAATGATCAGGTAACCTGAACATCTAACATGTTTCGGTCCTATCTGGATGAAGTCCTGAAAATGGCAAGCTTTCTTAATGCTACTTACATGCTTTTATAAAGGGATATGTAAGGCAGTGAAGGATACATCAATGCTGAATCCATAAATCAATACTTAAAGGGGACATGTTATGATTTTCCAGCATGTAAAGCTTCTGCAAAGTTAGAAAGCCCAAAGTGCATGCCAGAGAAGCTCTCTCCCACAGAACATAGTTGTGCCATTCCTTTGAATAAGCCAACGTTAACACACGTTTTCTGGTCACCTAGCATGGCTGTGAAAATAACAAAGTTCATTCACACCTTGGGGAAAATACCGGCTTCCCGAGTAACAGTTTGCATATTTTGTCCATCTTGCAGACAAACTAACAATGGTGACTAAAATCTTGGCTAACTGTCTGGCTACCAAACATCCCAAGCTCAAAAAAGCCAGGCAGAGCTTTTCATGTGCTGACAAAACACCTATAATCTAGTCATTTAGCCCAATTGTAACTGCTAGAATTCTACTTTTTCAACATTTAACCAAAGAAAACATTTAACCATTCACAAAATGTGTTTATCCATCTAAGAAATAATAGTTCACCAGGGTTTCTTTGCTGACCTTAGCATAAATGAATAACAGTTGTTTGGCATAGAATTAGCACATATACAAAATAGAAATTACTAGCATACATGCTAATGGCATGAAGACATTATTTACTTAAGATATTTTAAATGAATTAAGTATTTTTAGGTGATCCTGTCAGTCAACATAATATCTTTGAAAATAATGGAAAAGAATAAGAGAACTTGCTTTTCTTCTCCCCAGGAAATTTCAATAATGTACTTCCTGTTGACTATAATAGTTGTGGAATATTGCAATGATGAATGTGTAACAAGCTTCACTGAATGTTGGGGGTCTAAAATGTATATATTTATATCCCATAATGGAGGCTTTATGGACAATTAAGTTATAAGCATTAGATGGTTTTACACCTTGATGCAATAATAATAATAATAATAATAATAATAATAATAATAATAATAATAATAATACCATGATTCTTTAAAGGTAACAGTAGGACAGTGCACAGAAGCATTTATTTTAGTTATTTTTCTGAAACGTGTAGTGAAGGATTTTTTATCCATGTTTAAAATGTCCTTCATCGACATTATGAGCACACTTGCCTGAAGTAGTAAGCAGCCCTATCCACAGTACCCCATAAGCACTTGTGTGTTAAGTGCATTGCTCAAGATCACTCCAGCCATTTCTATCAACTCAGGGTAGTGAACCAGCAACCCTTTGGTCACAAGGCTCGTTCCCTAACCGCCAGCCCACAACTGCTACCTAAAGTTGACCCAAATAGCTCTGAAGGTTGATGCTTTATCCATTAGGCCAGTTCACTGGGATTAACAAAAAAATTGCATTAACTTAGGAATGCTTAGAAATTACAGCCAGGTGTACACAGTCTGTCCATCATCACAGGCTCTAAAGTAATTGAACTGATAACCCTGATAAGCAGTTCCATGGACGGGTGTAGCCTGTGCCTTTGTTATTTCATGACAAATTAAGGATATAAATGGTCTAGAGTTGATTCCAAGTGTTTATTATGCTTTTGGTAGCTGTTCATAGGAGCTCTCAATATGCAGAGGTGTCGAAAGAAGTGAAGGGGTCCATTATTAGGCTGAAACTAAAAAAAACTCTACTCAAAGATGTTCCTGAGGAGGATGGAGTTTCATTGTCAAAGTCTACAATCAAGGGATGCCTTCATGAATGTAAATATAGAGGGTCTACTTCAATATGCAAACAAGTATCAACAGATCAGAACAAGGTTTCCAGGTTTGAAACAAGATTCACTGAACAGAAGAAACCAGGTTTGACTTGTACCAGAATGATGGGAAGAGTGTGAAGAACTAAAGAACACGCTCAAGATCCGAAACATACCACATCATCTGTGCAACATGGTGGAGGCAGTGGTTATGGCATGGACATCTATGTCTGCCCATGGAACTGGGTCTCTGGTGTTTATTGATTGTGTGGTTGCTGACAGAAGTAGCAGGATGAATTCTGAAGTGAATAGGGTTATACTTTCAGTCACCTGCTGTAGTACAGATGGATAATGACCCAAAACATACCATGAACCAAAAGCTTAGTTCAAAGAAATAGAATGTTCCAGTCACCTGACCTCAACCCAACTGGGCATACTTCTCACTTACTGAAGACAAAACTGAAGACAGAAAGACCTACATGCAGCAACTGCAGTAAAGGCCTGGCAAAGCATTTGGTGATGTCTGTGGGTTCAGGCAGCCACTGACTACAAATGATTTGCACCCAAGTATTAAAGTAAGCCTTGTATTTGTAATTATGTTAGTTTGTCCAATTACTTTTGAGCCTGTGAAACAGGAAGGGCTATATAAAAATGGCTCTAATTCCTAAATGGTTCATGCAGTATTTTTGTTAAACTCCTTGAATTAAAGGTACAAGTCTACAGTTCAGTCACGTCTCCACTGCTGTTTTATTTAAATCCATTGTGGTAGTGGTAAAAATAGTGATCTGACTGTAAGGCTCTGGTCTTCAGCTGGAAAAAGTTGGTGTTTGATGATCAGTGTGGTTGACCCATATAAAATATCAATATCATGGATAATTATAATACATAATGCTTAAAAAATTGTTACACTCATAACTTATCATCAACAGACCAGTTGCTAATATAGTTGCACCCAGAAGGAATCAACTGACAGGAATGAAACTTGGTTGGTGGGTTTGACATCGATAGACATGCAATGATTCAAGTTACACGTTCGACTGCGCATGTGAGGTAAGCAAGGATGGGCCTTATCTGTAGGTAACCGAACAAACAGTGAGCAGTGATGCTCAATAAATATGTGTATCTCAGTAAATATTGCCCATATCAGTCTAAATGTTTTATCACTTGTTCCTGGTAACCTTTATCTTCCTTCTGAATAGCATTGGAATACAACACTTCCTTCTGGGTGCAACTATTCTTGTGATTATGAGTATATACACTGATCAGCCATAACATTAAAACCATCTCAATGTATCTACACTCTTTATCCATTTTATAAGCTCCACTTACCACATAGGTGCACCTTGTAGTTTTACAATTACAGACTTGTAGTCCATCTGTTTCTCTGCATACTTTGTTAACCCCCCAGTCACCTTTTTTTCAATGGTCAGGACCCCCATAGGACCACCACTGAGCAGGTATTATGTGGGTGGTGGATCATTCTTAGCACTGCGGTGACACTGACATGGTGGTGGTGTGTTAGTGAGTGTTGTGCTGGTGTGAGTGGATCAGACACAGCAGGACTAGAGGATGACCAACACAAACTGATCACAAATGAGCTGTCATCTCTGACTTCACATCTACATGGTGGACCAGCAAGGTAGGAGTGCCTAGTATAGTGGATAGTGAGTGGACACAGTGTTTAAACACTCCAGCAGCACTGCTGTTTCTGATCCACTCACACCAGCACAACACATACTAACACACCTCCACCACGTCAGTGCCACCGCAGTGTTGACAGTGATCCACCACCCAATACCTGCTCTGTGGTGGTCCTGTGGGGGTCCTGACTATTAAAGAACAGGGTAAAAGGCAGACAAAGTATACAGAGAATCAGATGGACTACAGTCTGCAATTGTAGAACTAAAAAGTGCTCCTATATAATAAGTGGAGTTTATAAAGCAGACAGTGTGTGTGGAGATACAAGGAGGTGGTTTTAGTGTTATGGCTGATGGGTGTATGTTACAACAGTTTCTGACACATGGACCCATACAAATATGATTTTGTACATATACACTTGTTTGTAGGTAGCCTTTATCTTTCTCTCCGGACCTGCAGGTGGCGCTGCGCTCCTGCTCTGTTTGTGTTTCTCCAGAAGCGCGGAGTTTGTTTGTTAGCAGTTAGCCGCATAGCGCCACGGCTGCACAAAGTTTTTTTTAGATTTGATTCGCTATAAAAGAAGTCACAAATTTACTGAGATTATCTAGCCGGAATTAAATCATCCTGATGTGTGAGGTGGAGAGCGTGGCGAAGTGCTGGATGATGGATTTCTGTTTCCGCTCAGTGTGCAGCAGCTACAGAGACAGAAACAGAGAGAAATTTAATCGAAACATCAAACTTTACGAAGGTAAATATGTCAGGGATGAATAATACAACAACATTCATGTATGTTGAGACAATAATCAGTGCTTTATAGAAACAGGCAGATGAAGCTGAGCTCATTTTCGTATTCGAGTTCACCGTTCCACCTTAAATAGTTCTGCAGTTGTTTTGTAGGTTGTGTGTACCAGAATGGAGTCGCATCACGATTTAAGGTGGAACGGAAGTAAGAAGCTAATTAATACACACGTATCATGGATCAAGTACAACATTGGCGACAGCGACAGGAATGAGTACTTTCTGTAAAACTTTTAGGACAACAGACAATACGGGACAAATGTAATGGCAATAACCTATCAATAATCTACAGACTCTAAAAGCCCTGTTATAAATTCATAATCAGTATCAAATGGGCCAGGTATTAATTACCCACTAAAATGTTTACGATCAGTATAAAAATACTGACTATTTTACAAAGCCCCAGTTTGATTAAAGGGGATATGTATGAATATGTCTGTATGTGTGTGTGCTGTTTAATTGCATTAAATTGCTTCGCGTGTAACTAACTCCACCACACCGTCGTGTATGTTGCCTTAATGTAGATTAGAGATGTTTTATTGCTTATAACTTCTTAATGCGATACAAAGGTCTTAATTTTTAGGTTAAGATGGGCCTAAATGAAATAAATGGTCTTACTCAATGTTTTCACTAAACCAGTTTGTCCAGCAGGGGTCAGTCACTGAACACTGAGGTGGCATTCCAGCGTTGGTTTTGTTTTCATTATTTTTCCATCTAATACTGCTTTTTAATTCTCGAATGACACAGTTTAAAAAAGTGATTATACATATTATACATATGTATGATAAATCGTGACACAATTTCCAATAAATATGAATTATTTACATTTTTTAAACACCCAGAGCTGTTCATAAAAATAAAATGATACATATCTGCTATCATCCCTATTGATTTCATAATTGACAATAATTCACAGCTCTGTTTTCTTTCTTAGCAATTTGTTTGTAAGTTATTTTTCACTGGTGTTTATTTTTCCAGTGATTGTTGATGATGAAAGTGATCTGCAGGACGATCAGCAAACAAAGCGGACGATCTGTTGTTTTCTTTCAAGAGTTATGGACGGAAACAATTTAGGTAACTTTCTCAATCTTTAGCTTTTTCACTCTGTGCTGTTGCTGATTGTAACGGCGTTTTATCTGTGGATTGTAATGATGCGTTCTTTATGGACGGTAATGGTGCTGCAGATTGTAATAATGCATTTGCTGTGCTGTGTATTGTGATAGCGCATTTGTTGTGGACTGTAATGATGTGCTTGTTGCAGACTGCAGTAACACATTTGCTGCAGATGTTAGTGCATTTGCTGTTTTTCCTCAGATGTGCACTATGACCCCAGTGACAAAATTACTCCGCTGATGTCGGCGCTCACAGTTTGGGAGTACCTAAAGGATACAGTGGCAGATACTACGCTACATGAAAACATCAGACATCTGCTGATTATTCAGGTAACGCTTTAATTCTAGTTTAGTTACTCTGCCTGATTTTCTACACCCAATAAAAGGGGACAGACACAACGTTGGGATGTTGTGCAGTGCAGTGATGTGCAAATCATTTAAACCCTACCATTAATTGAAAACACTACAAAGACAACATATCAAATGTTAAAACTGAGAAATGTTTTTTTTTTATAGTTTTTTTTTTTTTTTTTTAATGTCTGCCTATTTGATGCCAGAACGTTTCAAAAACGTTGGGACAGTTTCATGTGTACCCCTGTGTTGCATCACCTCTTCTTTTAACAAGACTCTGTACGTGTTTGGGAGCTGAGGAGACCATTTATGCAGTGATGTTTTGAATGCAGTGCTGCCCGAGGGACCGAAGATCACAGCCATCCAGTGTTGGTTTTCTCCCTTGTGTTGAAAAGTAATTCTTGAATTGTTGCACTGTTTGAGCGCACAATAGTCCAAAGTGGTAAACTCTGAAAGACCCCACCTCTTTGGAATGCTGTTTTAGACACAGGCATGTTACTGACCTGTTGCTAATTAATGTTGTTCCAGGTGTTGTTTTTTTTTTTTTTTTTTTTTTTTTTTTTTTTTAAAAGCATTACACAACTTCGCCAGTCTTTTGTTACCCGTGTCCCAACTTGACAGAAAAACACTTCTTAGTTTCAACATTTGATTTGTTTTCTGTGGTCTTTTTAATATTTTCAGTTAAATAATGACTTGCACATCATTGCGTTCTTTTTTTTTTTTTTTTTTACAGCATGCCAACATTTAGAAACAAGGCTATATAGTATTTGTGTGTAGTATTTTATTTAATTTCAGTGCTTTTCACCAAAAATTGTTCAGCAGTTCAATTGTTCATTAATTGTTCACAGTGCATTAAAAACCATAACACTAAAGTGGAAAAAAAAGATCGTAGTTCTGTAAGTGGGCAGAGCTGCTCTCTGATGTAGGCTGATGTAGGTAGGTTTTTTCTCATGCTGTGAGTCCTTCACGTTTGTGTCCTGTTGTCTTGTGTTACTCCAGTGTGTTGGTGTTTGTTTGGAGAAAGGGAATGTAAAACTGGCAGCCGATACGCTCCAGTGGCTCGAGAAAGAGACTTCGTTATCAGAGGTATTCACATTTACATTCTCAGGCATGGAAATGACCCTACCCAGGTGCTGCTCAGAGATTTCTTAACTGTTTTTGTGAGGTTGGAAAAGCTTTACAAAACACTGGTAAAATCCCATTTGTGTTTCTGGAGGCATCAGGGACAATGATGATGCTGATAATAATAGAAACCCTTTTTTCCCCCCCAGTGTTGTTGAGANCTGAAGGCGATTTCTACCAGTGTTTGGTTGTCCAACCTTTCAATAGTAGGTAGGAAAAAAGACATTCTGAAAGTCTTAATAATTTATTGATTTAATCAGTAAAATTATTTGCTCTACAGAAACTGCACAGAAAACTCTCAACAGTTGTAACCAAGAAAGATGTCTACAGTCAGCTCCTGACGAGCTTCTCCTATAGTCGTCTGCTGGACAGCATCAACACATTCTTGGACACATTTTTTGAAAAACATCCTTCTGACTTCTTGCTTAAGGTATTCTACTCTAGCTGCAATATAAACCCAATTATATTATATAGGTTGAGTTTTTAGACAGACAATTGCATTAAGCACAATGTTGGTCTGACAGTATGATTTTGTTTAAATTTATTAATTTGTTTTTTAAGTCTGCAGCAAAAGTTGTGCAAGCTCGACAAGAGAAGGCAGAGAAGTCAGAACAGGACCATTCAGAAGCAGCATCACTGAAACACGCAGCAGACAGTTCTACCAAGTATAATTTTCTAAAAAAAATTTAGACAACTGATTTCTGGTTGTTTGAAATACTTTAAGTATGCTTTAACCTGCCTCACTTACTAAAAAAGCAGACAAAGGCCGCATTTGTGTTCGGTTCAGGAAAATGCCTAATATTTTGTTTCCATTTGAAGGAACGAGGCAAACGTGGATTCATCAGACCTAAATCTGAGGTAAGTCCTTCAGTAATCTCCACATGTTTGTTTTGGTGTTTTTTTTTGTTTTTTTTAATATGACAATAAATAAGCAACAGAAACTCTCTTTTGTTTAAATGTATGTTTTTTGCTCCTGTTTTGTTTGCCTGTTAATGTGTTCTTTTGTAGCTATATTTGAGGTTGACCAAGCTTTATACAATGCTGGTAAAATCCCATTCGCCCTAATAAAAAAACTCTCAAAACACAACTCAATTTATATCACAATACATATATTTAGTGCAAATTGTCCATGAACTTGGAAAAACTGTAGAACACGACTGTACAGTTACTCATTAGGTTGACTGAATAACTTGCTTTAAACGTAGGTATTTTCTATGTTGTGTTCTTGAGTTTCTCTTGGTTACGTTACATTGAGATTGAATGTAATTTTTAGCAGCATTCTCTAAAGTTTGTCCAAGGTCACCTATAGGACCTGTTAAAAAAATATATAAAATAAAAATCACAAAAAATATTTAAATAATCTAACTTTGTTGTGTTTCTCACAGACCCAAAAAGAAACTTTTTTCTACGAAAGTTGTTCACCCTTGGAAACCTGAGACAGGAAAGAAGCCTACGTGTGCTCTTCGTAGAACATCAAAATTAAGCAAGTTCTCAGTTCTTTACAGTTGGTATGCAGAACAAGGACACACAAAGTCATTGATGCAAAGTTCTATTCTTATGAAACACCACCATCTCCTTGCGCCTCCTTGTGGAGAGAGTTCAGCCTGCTAATTTTGACTAACTTGCCAACTGACCAACTAACTGACTGACTAACTTAATGACTGACTTAACCGACTGACAAAATTACTCACTAACCGACTGTCTTACTAAATTACTGATACCATTATTACCAGTTATAATGGTCTGTATCATATATGCTAATAAAAAAAAATTGTAATCCAACACAGGGGTATCCAGATTGAGTTGTAAAGCCCCTATGAGACAGGAAACACTACAGGAAGTATGCGACCTCCCCAAATACAAAAGCAAGAAGGTAAGTCCTCTAAAAAGTCCCCCCTAAAAATCCTTGTTTTTAAAACATTAAAAAAAAAAAAAAAACAATTTGAATGTGCCAATCTTTAAACAGGCAACTTGGTATGGAGTAGCTTTTCCGTTTGATTTCTCTACGTGGTGTGAGTCTTGTGAATGAACTAGCAGAGAACGTTTTACAGGAAGAGTCAATATTGTTCCACACATTACTGATTACTTAAAGCAGTTGGAAACCACTGCCAAGCTAGTACACCTTCTTGTTTCTACACATTGTCCATATTCATTGTCCATTTTATCAGCATCACTTTCTGTATGCGGGCACTTTATAGTTCTACAATTATAGACTGTAGTCCATCTGTGTTTCTGTACACTGTGTTGGCCCCTTTTTACCCTGTTCTTTAGTGTTCCTCAACAGGACCACCACATAGAAGGTGTTATTTGTGAACAAATGAAAAATCAGTGTTTAATTATTTGTTTTTAATTAGACCTAATTTCAATAAATGTTGGCTACAAAGATTCATGATCAATGCACCCTTAGTTTAGCCTCAGTAGTTTCTTGGATTTGACACTGTTCATGTAAGGTGTTGTGCCCTCTAGAAGTGGACATGGGACGAGGACAAGAACTTGAAAGCTGGAGTGAAGCGTTACGGAGAAGGAAAGTGGGCCAAAATTCTGGTGGAGTATGACTTTCAGGATCGAACAAGTGTCATGCTTAAGGACAGGTGGAGAACTCTGAAGAAACATGGACTCTGCTGAGCTTTAAAGACTGAATTCAAATTCATAGTCACACCCGCTTAGTATTGCATTGAATGTAAATGGCAAAACCAAAAGAAGTGCAAAATCGAAACAGTGTATCTTTATGCAGGCTGCAGTAAAGCTGCAGTAAAACTGTAGTGTTATTTAAAGCCTTACTGTCTGGTCCAAACAATAAACATGTTTTCCAAGAAGGCATAATTCATGTTTTATTTATTTATATTTTTTTATCTGTTGAGTGTAAACATTTGCCAGTCTGTCATAATAAAGTTTCCCAGCAAAGGGTCTTTTTAGGGGGTGATTGCCCCTGATGTTCATACTTTTTTTTATAATTCAGTCATTGAGATGTAAAGTCATCCAGGGTGATTTGATGGGATTCACTGTAGAGAGATTTCTTTACAGTGATCATGATGGAAACCAGGGGTTCCAATAGCCATTTTATTTACTGTACAAAACTACAGGTAAACCTGCATGTGTCTTCTGGGTTTTTATATGTAATGGTGATGATGGTGAAATAATGGTAATCTGAAATAAAGTGTTGCATGTACCCCTCCACCATGAATGTTTCAAATAAAAGTTTTAGGGCCCATAGCGTCTTAAAGGGAACTGCGCCAATATGATGTACATGCCCAAGGCCGTTCAAATATATTGTATAAACCTAGCAAAATATTTTATTCATTACTAAAAATAGACAAAAATGTTTTATTAGTAGGCTGCCATTTTTGTTGCCACATCAAATGCTTGCTCTGTCTCTTGTCCACTGAGTGAAGGACAACTAGCTCAATATCTCATTTAATTTAAATATATTATTCAGCCTGTCCAGTGCTAGGTAGAGCAGGATGTTACTGAAGAGAACTACTTTTTAGATTTGTCCTGTTTTTTTTTTTTTGGGGGGGGGGGGTGGTTTGCAATAAGTAGAATATTCCTGGTTCGTTTCTATGGTATTTGCATATGCAGTCAAGGTACCCTTTAAAACTATCATAAAACATTTCAAAAATAACATTTGTTAGGGAACAGTACATGTGATCTATTACAACAGTGGGATTCCCTTTCAAATAAATCTATCTGGAACTTTTTTCCTTAATTATATTTTATTTTCAATGTGTTTATAAACAAAAACAAATGATCAGTTATGTTTTATACATTAAACGTGACTAATAATTTCCAGTAAAAAGGTAACCTTTTACATGCATGCTTGTTATGTGTGGTTACGTGAAGATGAAGCTGTGGACCAAAGGACAGGAGCAGTGCTGCAGCTTCTGAACTTTCCTCCATGTTCCTCTGCAGCGAGGATTTCCAACAGCCTGCCAGTGGAGAATATCATCCCTGCAGAGAGTAGAAAAGTCTTTAGTCTGCACTGGATGCCATACATGACTGAAATGTCAGTGTTCAGTCTTAAACACTTAAGGCTTCTTCAAGATTCACCTAGAGGCAAATTATTATGGCAGTTTTGAAAAATCAGGCAATTATGTATATGCCCATCATCAAAAGAATAGTTGCACAAAATCTGCAAGAACTGTGTGAGAATATTCAAGCTGCATGGGATGGGTTATCGCAGGACACCATTAGGAATATCTACAACTTCATGGCAAGATGTATGGTTGTTGATTTAGCAAACATGCATACTGAGAGACTCTACTTCTGTATGTTTAGTTCAATAAATATTGCCCATATCAGTCTAAAGTTTTTCATCAGTAAATGTTCCTGGTAACCTTTGTCGTCCTTCCAAATGCAGTGCAATCCGACACATCTGGGTCCAACTATTCTTTTGATGATGAGTACGTGACTTTCTTCATGAGCTGTGCACTGCCATCGTGCAAAGTAGGGAGTGGTCATAATAATGTGACTCGACTGTGGATATATGATGTTTGTGAAGGTTCCCTGACTTAATTTTGTGTCTTACCTATCTGCAAAGTGTCCATCTCCTTGGCAGGTTTGGCTGTGGTTGCTGATGGCAGGAGGCTGGCAGGACACACAAACCACAAACCCTTCTCTCAGGTACTGCATCCAGCGCGTGTGGGGTTTATTCTCCACCATACACTGTCTGGTTAGCGACTCCAACTTAAACTCCATGCAGAACCTGAAAAGACCGGAGCAGAAGGAGGAGCTTTCACTTAAAGGTAACATGCATAACATTATGGCATTCACTTCGACTTGCATTCCAAAATAAACGCAGCTGGATGAACGACAGTCACACTTTTCGTGGGTTTATGTACTAAAAAACAGTAACATCATTTTTTACACATCCACTGCGCTTTTATGGCCGAGGCGTTACAAAAGGCACAACAACCTATATGCAATAAACAACAGACGACGCAGGCCAATCATTATAACTAATCAATACATGCCCATTAATAAATGACATTATCTCAGACTTTTGGGTTGGTTGTGTGGCTCAGTGGCTAACTGGGCTTGTGTCTCGAGGTTCTTAGGTCGGTCAGTGTCAAGTTGTTTTTTAATAAATAAGTTTTGCCTAATCATTATTTGGTGAAATTACTCTATTAGATCTGTATCACTGTGATTTGTAAAAGATGGAGACCATTCCAAAGTATACATTCAGCCCATGTTGTAATAGATGCTTGCAGCAACATCTCCTTGGGTTTCAGAGGAGATCACAGTCTTATTTAAGACAGGAAAACAGAGGGTTATGAATGTTAACCCTCCCAGCTGAGTGGCATCACCCTTTCATTATCTTTGAGACATAAGCTCTTTTTTCAAAGGGTCATCTTTTACATTTGTTCAATGAAGACTGAAAGCCAGCTAAAAAGACACGAGTGCGTTCTGTACATAATTTATTTTTATTTTTATTATAAATGAGGTATAAGGTCACTGTACTTCATGGCACTGAATCAGATCTTCTTTAAGTGATCCTTCAAGTGATCAGAGATCTGGACATACAACTCCATTTCCAAAAATTTGGCATGCTGTGTGAATAAATACAGAATGCAATGAAATCATTTAAACCCTAAATTTAATCGGAAATAGTACAAAGACACCGTATCAAATGTTGAAACTGAGAAATGTTATTGTTTTTTTAAAAAAGCATTTTGATTTTGCCTATTTTGATGCCAACAACACAAAGAGTCGGGGCAGCTTCATGTTTACCACTGTGTTCACCACCTCTGCTTTTAACAACATTTGTAAGTGTTTGGGAAATGAGGAGATTTAGGATTTCAGCTGCTCAACAGTTCAGGGTTTGGTTTGATGCATTTTTCATGTCATAATGCAATAAATATTTTCAATGAGTGACAGCTCTGGACTGCAGACAGCCAGTTTAGCACCTGGACTCTTACTATTGAGCCATTCTGTGCATAATATGTGCAGTATGTGGTTTAGCATTGTCTTGCTGAAATAAGCAAGACCTTCCCTGAAATAGATGTCATCTACATGGCAACATATTTTGCTCCAAAACCCCTATAAATCATTTAGCATTAACGTCGCCTTCAAAGACGAGCAAGCCATGTACACTAAGGAACCCCATACCCTATGAACTACGACACGGATGGTCGCTCTCTAGCCTGGAGGATGCGGCTTCCAAAATTCCAAACCATGTTTTCAAATTTTGATTTGCTTTCTGGTATATATTGTTATTCTACTATTTGTAATTAAAGATTGGGTTTAAATGATTGGCACGTCATTGTATCCTGTTTTTAGTTTTACATTTTGCACATCATTCCAATTATTTTGGCAACAAGGTTGTATCAGTTTCAAATGTGTGATATTGCTGAACAACAGTATCATTTGATATATATATATATATATACAGTATAATTGGAACTGTATAATTGAAAACTGAACTTTTGTACTTCCGTGTATGTTAATTTTCCCCCAACAAGTCCTCCACCACATTGAAATCTCCAGCTCCATTGTAAACTTTGTAGCTCCGTTCCTGCCTTTTGTGGCAAGTCCTGACTGATCCAGTCTTCCTGTTACTGTTCAAGCCCCATTGTGTGATGTGGCTTTACTAGTAGGAAGCGGAGCAGAAGCCAAGAGCCGCTCTCATGTCACAGAGGTTTCCTTTGGATTTTCAGTACCAAGTCAAACACAGTCTGTTTGCTCAGGCTGCTCCTGATGGCAAAAGGATCATCAGGTGTGTTTACAGATTAACAATGATTAAAGACGTCGAGGTCTCTGGATTGTTGCCTAATGCAGGTGTATCAGTCTCAGAGACTCGAAAATACAACGTCTAGTCTGTTCTCTACAGACTTCAAAAAACTTTAGTACAGTATGCAGTTGTATGCACAACTGTTTAAGTGAACACTTTAAATTCGGAATTTGAACAATGAAAGCAAACTTTAAAAATGTAATAAAGCATTTAAAATTGCTTTTAAAATGAGTTTCTTTTTTTTGAGAGTGGGAGCAGGTGCATTTCAGCTCACTCAGACATTAATTAGAACAGTGTTTGTGGGTTTTTGTTGTTGCTGTTTATTGTTTTTGCAGTGGGGCATGTTTGTTTGTGTCTTTGTGTATGTTTAAGCTGCGGTGATACAAACCCAGAATGCTGCAGCGTCTGGTATAAACTCTGTGTTGTCCTGCCGTTGCTGTACTCTGCTGTTGTTATCAGTGCTGGTCCTGGAACAAAACCAACAAATGTTTTCAGTGTTCAACACATTCATTAACACCAGAGACTAAACGACAGGTGGTGGGTTTCTTGGATGAAGATGTTGAGAGATTTATCCATTTACACACAAACCGGTCAAATATTTAAGGAAGCAGTTCTGTATGGGAAAGCATTGTTGGCTCATTTTCAAGGTATTATGGGATTTTTAAAATCACCTGAGGAATGCATGACCCATAAAAAAACAAGCTCTGAATTCAGAGGAGTTTTACAATTCCCTCATAACAGCATTCCAATTAAAACAATGATTGGGTGGACCCATGTCGAAGGGCGGTCTTTTCACTAGGCAAAGGAAGCATGCAGCTGCAAAGAGCCCCAATCCTCCAAGAGTCTTATAAAATTACAAATGAGATATACTGTATGAGCTTAAATGACCTATTCCAAATGATATATACATTTCAAAAACAGCTGTTACATACAGGGCCACCCCCTGGTCATGGTTATGAGTTAAACAAGAAATAGTAATGGGAGAAAAAATGTATATATAGCAACAGTAACAGTAATGCCAACCAATCTGCAATCCATCCTCCTCTGGTTATGATTATTCCAGATACAGACTGACCCCCCTAAGTACCTTGTGCCTGGCCACAGCTCTGTCCCTGATGGTCTTGGTACTCCATACAGCCTGCTCTTTCTTCCAGAGCTGGACAGGCCTGTCCACTGTTTTGAGGATTTATCTCAATGCTGCGTCTCCGAACGCGATACGAAGGTTGGCAGGGCCGTGCACAACCACTCCAGTGTGACCATGCACTCACCACACATGGCTGGACTATACAGAAGAGAGCATATACATACACCTCAGTTTATATCACAGTACCTACATTTAGAGTGAGTTATGCATTCAACATAATGAGAAACTGTAGAACAGACTCAGTTTATACCACAATACCTACATTTAGAGTGAGTTATACATTCAACCTAAAGAGAAACTGTAGAACATGACTCAACAAAATGTTAACACTAGCCTAATTAAGCTACTGTTGGCCTTTATTATTATTTCCAACATGAGGTAAAGCGTCATAGAACAACTACCTTAGTTAAATGACAGAGAGACTATCATTTTGAACACTCTCTCTCCACAGTTACTACAGCAACTGCTTAACAATGCTTTTGAGAAGCGCAGTCCAGCAACAACAACACAGTCAAGCAAGTAGAATACTTAAACTACGAACTCAGTGTTATGTAGTGACTCTAACAAAGATCACTACAGTTTCTCATTAGGTTGAATGAACAACTCACTCTAAATGTAGGTATTGTGTCGTATGCTTGAGTTGTTCTTTATGTTTAATGGGATTTTTACCACTGTTCAGTAAAACTTATCCGATCAAAGAACATATTTGGGGGCGGAGCCGGGAGAGGTCAATTATCACACTTCTTGCACTGATTCAAAGTTATGTAACACTCTGTGTTCCGAGGTGAATGCGGTTACACAACTACAAGCTTCCTACTGTTACTGACCAGGCTCTGCTGCTGCCCCAGAGGAATTTTGGCCCAATTTATGCACAAAGCTCTTTAAACCCACAACATTAGAGTGTTATCAAGCACAAACTGTACAGCTTCAGCTTCTGCCATGACGTTTCGGTAAACTCATAAGGCTATAATTTCAGTTTAGTTCTGAATTACTGATTATGGCACAATTTCTGGAAAACTGTACCAATCATATTTGCCATGTATGTGCATCCTCAGAGGAGGCTAAAGAGATTCTTATAAGAGAAGAGATTCAATAATTCCACATTAAAAAAACTTAGGCAGAGACATTATCAGTTCCAACTGTATAACAACGCTTAACTTCAGAAATTGTAAGAACCTTCTGCTGCAGGAAAGCTCACTGAATTGAGGGATCAAACAGGAAGTTTTTTTGTTCAGCTATTTTTACTGCTTTCTATATTTTACAATTACAGTGAAGAGATTGACTATGTAGTAACACATGGGAAAATATATACCAAATATATGTGTTCAATAAACTATCATGTATTTAAGATTCTTCAGTACCTGAAAATTGAGGTCATATCTGGCCAAGAGTCACCATGTTATTGAAAACAGTAAAAATGGTAAAAGTAAAAAGGCGAAAGTTAATAAATACACAATTATTATTGATAAAATTCTGCTTTAAACTGAGTTGACAGTAAATAAAAACAGTTAAACATACTGAAAACCATATCTTTGCTGAAAATGACTAGCATTATTATCTTTTCTTTATTCATTACAGTTAAAATCCTTTGTTCAGTGTTAGATTTACACAATTCATTGTAGACCTGTTTCATCTTTTTTTTTCCGGAACAAAATTTTTGGCCAAAAAGATAAAACAGTGCTTATCATATTCAGCTGGAATGTCTGAGTGACCAAAATTTTACTGCACCACTATGTGTTATGCAAAATTGCAAACCTAAAATAAGTCCTGATATTCTGCAAATTATTTGGTGCCATTTAATTTTAAGTATTCATTCTAGTCCATGGTTAGTACAAAAATCCATACAAAAAAGACTGCACACTGTAATATACTATACGCTGACTATACACTGTAAAACATGTTGAGTTTACTTAAAAAAACTAGGGCGGGAAAGCGGTTCCATCAATTTTATATTTTTTTTGGTCTACTCGTTTCTCTTCTATGCTAAATTAGGCTGAATGGGATTTTTTTCCTCAGCATTCTAATTCTAATTCTATTTCTGTAAAGATCATCCAATCTCCAAACAGTAGTTATCGTAGACTACATTTTTTGGGCGGAGCCAGGATAGATTAACTGCAATAAATTCACTGATTTTTCAATAGTTTTTTCTTTTTTCATTTTGTCATATTCTAATGTCCATTCTCATGACTGCTTTTGTTACTGTGCCTAAAACACTCCATATAACAGCTTTTGTGGGTGGAACTAAACTGGTTAAAAGGCTGAAAAGACAGATACAAGTAAATGCACTGTATTTTGTGACATCACAAAACAACAGCAGTTTTTACATATTAGGTTTTGTATACCCTGTAGTGACTGATGGGTCAGTGTTACTTATTTCAAAAAGTGAGGATAGTGGTGGCCCTTTAGTGGACCTGATCTTCTTCATTTCATTTTAATTCCATATCTAGTGTTGCATATCTGTAAAAGTGCAGCTGTGCCGACATTAAGCAATAAAACAAGAAATGTCAATAATATACATTGAAAAAGGACACAGATGAATACTGAGGACAGTAGTAAGTTCATGTAATGTCATTAATGAGATTAGCTAAAATATAAAAGCTTTTTAGTTTATAACATTTCAAATGAACTACAATTATCAACAGAATATGAAGAAATGCCAAAAATTTTAGTATGCCAAAGATGTATCAAATTAGTGTATCATATTAGTGAATTTAGCATGATATACCAGCTAACCCAGCCCATCCTGTCTGAGTTACTGGAGCATCAAGTTTACCATCGGTCCAATCGTATTCTAACCTGTTGTCAATCATGTTGAAGGTTATGTTAGATCATTTAAGGACAGGCAGCCGATGAAAGAAAGAGTAAATGCAACGATGGCTAAGGCTCTTGCCAAGCAACCATTATAATGACTGCTGCCACCCACTCATCAACCCACATTTAGCAGCAAACAAAAGAAGTGGCATATAAATAGCAGCAAAATAAGAGTTAACATTGGCATTGTTTATCACCATTGGAGATGCTCTTGGAGAGTAAAGGGTTTGATGCTGAGCTTGACACATTTCTTCTAGACTGCTAAGAAGACTGCTGTTATTAAACAGGAGGGGCTGTGCGTTTCCTTGTTTCTTACAATAGGAGTTTACACCACAGGTTTCTGGTGATATGTTGTCCCCTGTTTAGAGTATGAATTTGACAGGTTGCATCAATTTGCTCCTTTACAGGACCCATCATAAAAACCAAACCCGTCTTTGGTGCAGTACAATCAACAGTAACACACATTGTTAAAAATAGCCATAGTCATACATGAAATACCAACCCACAAAATACAGTACAAATGTGTACAAATACAGTAAAAATGTAGGGCATTTTCTCTTACCTGGGCATTCTGTTGGATAATCAAAGCAACAGTCTTTAGACCTCACACAGTTTTCATCACAGTAACATGTCCCATAAACACGGTCACTCCTCCAGTCCAGTGAAGAGCAGGTCAAGTCTGTCCCCAGACAGCACTGTCCCAAACAACCCCCATCTGCAGAATGGAACACTCCAAATACAGCCGCTAGCAGCACAGAGGCCCACCAAATCACAGCAGACTGAACCATAATGGCCAGGAAACCGGGGAGAGAGGAAAGAGGAGCCTCAGAACACGCACAGCAGCTCTACTCGAACACAAAAACACTTTAGATGTGTTCTTTTTATTCTGCCTGGTTTCCCCATAAATACATCCCAACAGGTCCAGTTATGTCGGTCAGGGGATTGGCCCAGGCAAGTGAGTGGTTACCTGCTGAATTCTGTGTGATCTCACCTGTGAAAATAAAAATAGTGGGTAACTTACACATCATGTGGGTACCATTACCACTGAACACATTTTGGTGCAACCGATCCCTTTTTCAGGGAAGTCCCTGTTTATTTGGACGTGACTATGCCAAGTCACATACTGCACATGTTACAACAGCATGTGTAATCAGAGAGTGCAGGTGCTTGGACTGGCCTGCCTGCAGTCCAGAACTGCCTCCCACTAAAAACATTTGTCTTATTAAGCTCAAAATATGACAACAAAGGCTCTTGTATAACTAAATAATGGTTTCAAAGCTGGATCAGTTTGTTTGCTCACTCCTCAAATGTTTGATAAGTGCTGTTAAAAGGGAAGGTGATGCAACACAGTGGTAAACAGACTCCTGTCCAGATTTGAAATTAATGTGTATTTTAAAAAGCAAAAACGTTCCTAAAGTAAAACTTTAATGTTTTTATTAACATTACACAAACAATACATTAGCATTATCCTTTAACTTTGGAATTAGAGTTAGAAGTAGTTAATTATGCAAGGAACTAAGTAAAGCATGTACATAGATGTGAATACTGTATATAAAGTAAGTAATGTAAATGAAAGCATGTAACCTAAGGTAACAGTTCATAAAAAAGATAAAAGGAAGAAAATTAGTAAGAAGTAAAAGAAGTAAGTAAAGAAGCTATGTAAAGTCAGCTATGCAAGTAAAATGTGTAAACTGAGTGTGAAATAAGTAACACAGTCACTGAATCTCAGTAAATAACATAAATGTAAATAAGCAAACAAAGTACAAATGTAAAGTAAACAAAATAAACATAGCAAATAATTTTAGTTAGTCAGTAAATAAAGTATGGAAGTAAGTAAATTATGTAAGTAAAAAAAAATTACATAAATACAGTAAAGTTAAATGGATAACTAGAGACTATAAATTCCTGCAATGCAGCGACTCACCTGTTTGTACAGGAACACATTTAGTTCAGCTGATATAAAGGTCCATTCTGGTGATCGGTCTGTGCTGTAGGAGAGCAGAACCTGTCTGTCGGTCACTCAGCCTGGATGCCCCGCTCTCCAAAGAAACACGGAGAGAGAGAGAAGTGAGCGAGAGAGAGAGGAAGAGAAATGTGGGCTGAATAAAGGGTGTGATCTCTCTCTCTTACTCACACGCTCTATTTGTATCTCTCTTTCTTTTGCTCTGTTTCTCCTGCTATCTATCTCTAACTCCCTCCTCTTCCTCTCTTTCCCTCTCTCTCTCTGATCCGAGTGAGGAATGTGTGAGTTTGGCTGAGTGCCAGATTAGATCCTGAACAGAAAACAGATCTAAGCTCTGTTGTAAAGCTGCACATTGTCAGGTGATTTTAAGTAAATTAACGTCTGAGACATTTTGTAATTACAGTAACGAAAATCTGATTTGAGAGGAGAAAAAAAAAAAACGTGCTTAACCGAGTTAGTCATTATCTAATTTGTGGAACTTGAAATAGCAGTTTATTCCTCTGCATCACTTCCCTCTTCAAACTGTACAGGAAGCAAATTTATGAATAACATAGGAGACATGTTAGCGACCATGTTAGCATACTTTCTTTCACAAAAGTTAGCACAGATAACAGCCGACTGTAATTAAGATACTGTTTATGAAAAGGATTACTGGAGTCTGAGATAAACAGCATTCATAAAAATAAATTAAAAATGTTAATTTTTGAGATCTTAATTGTTAGCATGTTAGCTAACATTTCTTTGGGAATGTTCTTGAAAGGTAGTGTGACTAATTTTCCTTGGAAATGTTGTTGAAATGTAGCATGTAAGTAGCTAATTTCACTTCTGAAATATTCATAAAATGTAGTATGTAACAAGCTATATAACTTTCCATTTGATATGCAGTGGAAATGTAGCATGTTAGCTAATTTTTCTAATTTTTTAATCTTTTATGATATTTGAAATGTAGCAATTTGAAATGCTGAAATGTAGCGATTTAGCTAGATACATTTTCTGCTAAAATGTTGAGAGAATTAGCTATATAATGCGAAACTGTAGCATTTTGGGTAGGTAACTTTCATGTATGATATTTTGCTGAAATGTAGCGATTTAGATACACATTTTGTACTAAAATGTTGAGAGTTAGCTAGATAACTTTAAATGCTAAATGTTGCATGTTGGTTACATACATTGTATGACATGTAGCTGAAATGTAGCATGTAACCCAGCTATATTTAAAAATCATCAATTCAAACACACTTTGTTCTGTATTATTAGGAATTAGGAATTTTGTCAATGTGGTTGAATGTTTTCTTCACTGAGTTTCTTACCATACATTCTTTCCCGTTTCATATCCCTATATACACTTATGTGTAAGTATCTGGACTGTCCTTCTACTGAGTGATTCAGCTAATCTAAGATCACTCCTTGCTAAAAAAGCACAGACCAATAGAAGGGGATGCTGTAGAGGAGGTGTATATGAGCCTAAGGTCACCAAGCCCAATGCCACTGATGTAAATGCCTCTGGCTGCTAAGCAGTCTGTCTTGGATACAGCCAATAACTAAGGGCCTACCTAATCAAACACACCCATATGTTACCCTGAGGAATGCACAGATACCACTTACCCCCTTCCGATATAGATACCTGATACCTGCCAATACAGAACGTTGATGCTGATGATAACTAGCTCCACTTAATTTAATTAATTTGATAGGTGTCTATAAATCCACTAGTATCAGAAGATACCATAGCAGCCGGATAACAGACAGAATTGGTTCTAAAGTATTGAAAATATTGATTCAAAACGTTTAAATAGTATATATTAAACAGTACGTTTACAAATCATGCTTAATTTAGTTTAATGTTGATCATCTGAAGTCTGTAATCTTTGGAACTCTGGAAAACAGAGATTAATGCCACAGTTTAGTCAGTTTGGTCACTAGAGCATGAAAGCAAGCGATGGGCTTTAAAAGAGCAATTGGAACACAATTGAATAAGTTGCCTAATGTCTAAGATGTAAAAGTAACAAATTTTAAATATAATTTTATTTGTTAAAAATGTTTAAGAAAAGAACATGCATCATCAAGAAAATGGAGAATATTTTCATCCTTCATTTCGTTAATCATGTAGTTAGTTTCAGTGTTACTATAAAAAAAAAAATCTGTTGCAATCACGCTGTTCCTGTGTTAAATGCTTATTGTTTATTACTCACTGAGAAGTCTGAAAGAAATCTGAGTAAGGGTATACATGCACTGAGAAACCTTATAATTAAGAGTTAAAATCCAACTCTTTATCAGATTTCTTAATCAGATTTCTGCACCTTAATCTGATTTTAGAAATCAGTGTTTGCTGTTTACTTGACCACATGAGTAATCAGATAACTGCAGAATTCTGATTATCGATCTGATTATCAAGTGCACATAAACCCACTGACTGTTAATGAGAAGGTTTTTTCCTGTGTTTGGTCAGGCTAGGAAAAATCAGCTCATGCCTTTTTCCGTCCATCTGCCAGTTTAGCCCCCCACCTTGCGGCCTCTCCTGTTCTGTCCCCTCAGCCGACTGTCCTGTCAGTGTCACTCTCCTTGTCCATGGATGAAGGTGCAGCCACTGAAGTCCCTGTGTTCACAGCTGCAGTTAGGATGACTGTTAAGTTTAGAATGGAGTTAAGTGCACAAACGGAGTAGCAGATCTTCTGGTATTTGTAGTCAGCTTAAAGGATAGAGATGATACTTCAATATTTGCCAGATAAACCTGAATGTCATCTACTTTCAGTCGATCTGTAAGGCATTTCACATCTTTTTATTTCCAGTCAATTCTAGATTGTTTAGCTGTACTGCCATCACAGTAAAAACCTTACTGCATTACTTAGCAACCAGAGTGAGACAGTAATTTTGAGAAATTCTACTATAAAGCGTTATTCCTGCACCCAATGATCATTTGACTGACTTATGGACAGAACTAATGGTAAAACATTAACAGAAATAGATTTAAGGCTGGTCTTGTATGACTGGACTGATTTTGATGTCAGCTGTAGTTTAAATAGACATTGTAGGCTCAAATAAGGCACATAAATACATTTATTACTTTGTACATCTCAATTTTTCAGTATGTCATTTCGTGAAAGTTTTTTAGCTTAGTTCTACTGAAGGCAGAATAGATTAAATCAAGAGAATCTAATGCATTAATCAGTTTGTTATAAACAACCAGTGATGTTTAACTGACAGTGAATCATCTGGTTGGATTTATATAACTATAATGAATGAGCTTTTCAAGCAGTGATTATGAAGCCATGTTCATGTCCTTAGAAGGTTTTCATCTTCACTTGACAGCAGCAGCAATCATGAACTGTACATTTCCAGAAACACCTCAAGATACATGAAAAATACAACTAACACATACGTTCCTTGACAGTAAAGAATGGCATTTCAATTCCCCAACCAGATATTTCAGCCTCAATCTCAAAAAGCAGTGATCACATGAAAAATAACATGGTTAATCTTGTAATATTAAGTAACAGATTCAATTAATGTTGCATCAGATCACCACCACATCTGGGTAGGATCTGCCCTGGCAACATAATTGAGGCACATGGGGTGTTAACATGGGGCCATGGGGAACATACAGAACTGTTTCACAGGAAACATTTGATAAAGGAACACAGGCCTGTTTCCAGAATTAGAAGAGGGAACCCTGGGACTGGGGAATATAGGCATGACCACCTAAGAATACAAATACTCACAGCTGAATGAAACTGTTTCAGGAGAGAAAGTGATTCACAGGGTAAACATCAGAGACTTTCAATAAGTAAGCCATGATCTGGCAGACCACCGAGACGGAACTAACAGCCCACTGTGATGTTGACTGTAAACCACGTGCAGAGTCTCAGGAATGGGGGAAGAAGGTAAGGTCAGTCATGCACCACTGAACTGGTTGTCTGGCAGTCTTTAAGTTAGAATTGTTTGTTTAGTAAAAATACAATTGATCCATTTTTCCCCCTAGACTATTTTGGTGTGCTTGTTTGGTTTTACACTGGTGCTACTGTAAGTCTAATGTAGCTAAGTAATAGAGTTTCACATCTATCAATTAGCACTGTGCTAACTGCATGCTTCAGTCATCACAGACTTGTCTCCACAATGAACCCTTTCACATCTAACCACTCTGAATGACTTTGTTTACATCTGAATGAATTATGCAGAAATATAGAAAAAAATTCCTGGAATTCATCTATAAAGCGTTTCAGAATCTTACCAGTGCCTCATGCATGCATATTAGCAGCTGTATTTGTCATACTTATTTTTTTAACTACACTTACTCATGTGTCTGGATGAAGCAAATGAGCAAAGTGTGAGTGTTTAATTCCCATGTTCCCCTGTGTTTAACACAAAGGGTGTTGAATTCCCCTGTTTGAGAGCAAATTGGGGAAATCTTAACTGTAGCATCTAACATCAGTGTAAAGAAAGAAAATAGTGATTCTAGGTTGAACACTGGTAGTTATTTGATTTTGCAGTGTGTTCTCACACAGGAGAACAACGCAACTAAACACTGTGACAACCAGAAAAGTGTTTAAACTGAAAACGATTGGATTTACAGTGCAAAAGCAGGAGGACGTGAGCTGTTTGTGTGTCTTTAAGCGTGATCTGAGCAGAGTGGGGCTGAAATGATAAACCGCTTGTGGGCGGCTCTACAGCAGACTTTTATTAAAGGTCTCTTTGTTTACTGTTTGTTCTAGGTCATTTTGTCTGACCAAACTTGAAAGACTGCAAAGAAAACAAGCTGCCAGTAGCTCCTGAATAAAACTGCTTCACTTCACTGAGTCTGACCGCTCAGATTCAGGGTCAAAGTTTAAAAAAAATGTACTCCTTTAAAAAAAGTGAGTATTTTTAATCTACTTTTTTTGTACTAGATATACAGAACAACATACAACTTATGTATAACTTACGTATACTTGGCTTATACTGACAAGATAATTAAAAGCATAACTGAGTACTCTTGTCTTATACATGAAGTTCAAGTACTTCAAGCAATACTTGTAGTTTGGGGTGAAATGCTAATAGCAAAAGATGACATTTCACATCGATGAAACTGAATCTGATTTTTTATGTACATGGTGTTAATGACCCACACAGAAACAGATGAACATTTGGTTGATTTTATTTATTTATTTGGTGTTAGTTTGTTGGGGTTTGTTTAGAACTGCCATGTCAATTTGTTGATTTGAGTTGTTATGTTCCTACATTTTTTTGGGTTTGCAGATTTTGATTCATGAAGAAAACAAATATGTACCTAATCCTGAGTTTGTAAATCCTGTCTTGTGAATTTTTATATGTGTAGTCTACCGGCAGTGTTCATATTAGTTAACTTAAAAGTACAGTCAAATGCAAATGCATAAATATAAAAAATACCTAAAACAGAAACCTAGTAGTATCCTTTAAAATGCAAAAACAATATACAATATAAGCATATATAGTGAACTAAGTATTATGTTTATACTTTTTTGTTTACACTTATTATTTTAAAGAAATCTTATATGTAAACTTGTAGTATATTAAACTAGTAGCTACCAGAGTATACTTACAAGTGTGCTTACATAAAATAAAATAAAAAAAGTTACAATACAAAATAAAACTAGACACGCAGGTTTATTACTCTTACACCAAAACAATACTTAAAAGTAAATTTTTAGAAACTAAAATGTTCACTTACAAGTATACTTTTGGTGCATTAATATTAACACACTTGCTTCATAAAGTATACTTGGGAAATATATTTGAATGTTACTTACGTAAACTTAGTAAATTTAACTTCAAGTATGCTTTTTGTAAGGGGTGTTCTATATAATTCCCTGTAACGTTTATACCTTTAAAATCAAAGTCCAACTTTTATATCTGTTTTACTCATTTTTAATCCATACTGACCACATTTTTTCACTTTTTGAAAATACTTCAATTATTTCAATTATTAATGTATTGCTGGGACAACAACTAACACTGTTTGTAAGCCAAAGCTGTAAACCACTTTAAAATGATAAGTATTTCAAAACCATAACATTTGATTTGATGGGCTTTAGGTTACAAACCACTCCATCTGTTATACACAGCTGCTGATACAGTTTTAGCATTTTACGCTGCTAGCCAGCTACACGGTTAACTACAACAAAAAGAATGGCACTACACCAAAGTCTACAGCCAGATTGCATGGCTTGCCAATTAGCTCACTGAGGCTAACCCAACCGAGGGGTAGTGCGGTCCGTTTTAATAATAATTAAGTCCGTTTAAAAATAATGCTAAACACTGTCTCACTAGCAGTTATGCCAAGCAATCAGTACTTGGTAGCAGTAATACCAAGTTATCAGCACTCAATGGCAGTATTGTCAACCAATCAGCACTCAGTGTCAACTAATTAGCACCCAGTAGCAGTATTGCCAACCAATCAGCACTCAGTAGCAATAATGCTAACCTATCAGCACTTAGTAGCAATACCGCCAGCAAATCAGCACTTAGTAGCAGTAATGCAGGAAGGCCAACCAATCCAGTAGCAGTGTCAGCGTCCTACTACCCAAAACGGTTTGCGGTAGAAAAACAGCAATATGTTTTCTTTGATTTTTTAACAAAATCCATCTTTCCGCTTCCCACACAAATCATTACAAACAAGTTTAGTCGTTTAGCTCCATTCACCCTCATGCACTGGGGGCACCCTTTAGTGTTTTGCAGTAAGTTTTTTTTATATAACAGGAGAAACAGGAAGTGGTAGAACAATAGAAAACCATTTTAAGTGTCTGAAATGGAAAGTTGCTGGGGCTGTAAGGTCATATTTAAAACTAGCAATTACTGGGATTTTACTATTTGCCTAAACACCGAGCTGAGGAGCCCCCTGCTGTTCCTACTGCTTTTACTATCTGCAGGCTGTTTCTTCACAATGACCTGAAACAACATGTATTAAAGCAACAATAAAAGTGAGTATTAGCTTTAAGGTAGTAAACAAATTAATTTCCTATTATAAAATTTAAACTATACCTGAATTAGTGCTGGTGTGGGCTTCCTCCTATTTAAAGATGCAGAAAAAAAGCTACTTAAACACTAACAGTGCCCTCCTCTGTGCATATTATGGTGCTTTATCCTACAGCAAGACAATAATTTCAAACGTACTGCCAAAGCAACAAAGTTTTGCAAAGCAGGTGAATTGTTAACTAGCCAAGTCAGTCACCTGACTGATGCATGCCTTCCATATGTTGAAGAAGAAAAGCTAAGGGGACAAGCTTCTTGAAACACGCAAAAGCTGAAAACTGTTGTAGTACAAGCCTGATAAAGCATCACCAGAGAAGGTACTCAACACCTGATGATGTCCGAATCACAGACTGCAAGCAGTCATAACATGCAAAGGATATGCAACAAAATACATACAATACTAATTTACTGCACATCCCACTGCTATGTAATGTCCCTAACATATTGTGTTGGCCTTGAAATGAGGGAGATCTGTATAAAAGGTGCTGTAATTTCTACAAAGTAAAACTAAAATGTATAAAATACCTTTTTGGAAAATCTGAGAAACTGCACTGTAACCACGTGAATTGTTTTAGTGCATATGAAATCTGTGGAGTACAGAAGTAAATACAAAATAGATGTCTCTGTCAGCCCTAGTGCCTAAGAACATACATAAAAGGTACATTGTGTAATTTTGCTTGTACTTTTCTGTTTGACAGTTTAGGATGTTTATTAAGTGTTATTATAAAAACCCCACATTGTTATGCATTTTGGCTCTCTGTTGGCATTGCTTTGGCACTTCTTTTTTTCTTTCACCAACATATTTTTGTTCATGTTTCGTGTCTGTTGTTCTTTTTCAGATTTTTTATCTTCTCCTGACGCACTGTTTCGTCCTGCAGAGAAGAGATTTCGAAAATTCTCTGGACAAATGATGCTGGAGCTCCAAAAACAGGATCGGGGTACGACTGACCTGCAAAACAAGCGAAAAACACCATAAATCTGTAAGGGGGAGAACTGGACTAAAATTAAAATACCTTTGAATATCTTCAGAATATTGTTAAATTTTGGATTAATCAATTTGTTTTTGTCCATTGTTTACCACTCTCACTTACAGCAAGAAACACAGCCTGATGGACAAAAATTATGTATATTTACCAAACACTTTACTAGGAACACCTGTACACCTAATATTTCATGCAATTATCTAATCAACCAATGGTGTGGCAGCAGTGTGGTGCATAAAATTATGAAAATATTGATCAGATTGAATAATCAGATGATTAAAAAAAACGTCCAGTGCGGCAGTTCTACAAATGGAAATGCCTTGTCGATAAGAGAGGCCAATGGAGATTGGCCAGACTGGTTCAAGATGATAGACAGGCTACAGTGACTTAGAAATGCTGTCTCGACACACTTTGGGTCTGTTAATACAACCAGTCATTGCTTGAATGCCACAGCATACTTCAGCATTGCTGCCATCTTCCTATGTACTTCCAGAATAACAACATACCATATCACAAAGCAAAAGCGCTCATAACATTGAGTACAACGTTCTTCTGTAGAATTTCATCTTCATTTGTGCACTGCTGGCCAAATAACATGTCTAACTGTAAATTAGTTCACATATCCTCCACATCTATTTATTTGCTGAATTTAACACATTGAAAACATTTGTATAAGATGGAGAAAGGGAAAATAGAGGAATAAATGTACAGGTATTGTAGTATTTCACATCTTCCACAAGATGGTTAGATTAAATGCTCTAATGGTAATAGTTTTTCTCAGACAATTTAATGGTTTATTGTTTGCTCTTCTATTATTCTGAAACTTTAAATCTCTATTAAAATATATTCTCTGAATGTTATTAATGAGAGATCATTTGCAAAAATGTATGTACTTGTGTTGTTAAATCCACCACTGAGGGGATGACGAACTTTCTTATAGTTTCTTGACCTGGAGAAAGGAAAGATAAAGAAAGCAATCAGTTTCTAGCTTAAAACAATATATATTTTTTCTTGTTATCTATGAGGGTCTGTTTGGTGCGATTCTCTAAATCACCTGTTTTTAACACTTTCAGTAGAAGTAATTGATTTCCTTCCACTGATTGGTGGGGTGGAAACTGTTAACAGAACTGATGAAACTGCTGGAAGATCATATTCGTCACAGGACCTGTAATGAAAACTCATTTGATCATTTCAATTTATTTAGTCAATTTATTTTATGTTTATTTGTTGAACACAATTACAAAGGAAATTTAATGCTGTAAATCATAAGGCTGGGTATCATTAAAATATTTTTGATACTTATACCATGTTTTTAAAACAGTTTTTGACATATTATTCAAATTTACAAACTGAAAGTGGGTGTGGCTTGCATCAGAAGCAAGAAGGTTGGAAATGGGTCTATTTACTGGCCAGACTAATAACGTCCATTCAGAATGTTAAGAGTACTGACAAAGCATCCTTTTTGACAGATGCTGCTAGACTGACTAATAAGGTATTGAAATATGCTATTGTACGACACTATATACTGCGGGAATTGGGTCAGTACTCATAAAATACACTGAACTTTGATACCAAACCCTATTCATAACATTTACACGTTGCCATGTATATTGCTACAGTAGTCTTTTAAAACAGTATTAATATACTAACCCAAAAGTGCAGATTTTGAGATTTTGAGATTTGAAATGTGTAATTCTGTGGAACTGTTGCTTTCGATGAGAAAATCTGTGTAAGTTGTGGGACTGATGTACACCATAATCACGAGAAACCGGAGGCAAGATGGGTTTCATCAGTGCGTCATCTTTTTGAAGAGATGTGATAAACAGTGGTAAACATGTTAGGTTAGATTTCATTATTCTCAGCAGAAAATCTCAACCACTTTTATTTAATTTTCAAATAAAAAAATATTCCACTTGTTTACAAGTAAAAACACTATTTCTGCCACCTGCTGATCAGTGTTTTCTCATTTTGTGATAATACAGTTTCCCTTAAGTCACAAACATAATGCATCTTATGTTTTCTCCTAATGTAGTAATGTAGATGCATTTTGCCATTTATAGTGTCTCATACATAATTACTGAAGAAGTAAAATGCTCTTTTTCCTTTTTGCGTAGAAAAAATTACCTGTCCAATTATTCTCGCAGTATATCCCATTTTTCCAGCTCTGATCAAAAAGAAAATGACGGCCACACTTGTCAGTGTTTTCTGAGCTTGCTCTTGATTCTGACTGATCTCCTGTTAAAAGAGAGAATAAACACCTGTATTGTTTATACAGAAACAGAAAAGGCACAAATACACATTTTAGCATCACATACTGTATGCAGTTAATTCATGAACAGGACACATAGATCATTTCACATTCCTGCAGGACTCCAAATTGAAATACTTGCATTATTTGTGCATCTTACATATTGGTGACAAGATGATTCAAACTGAAACATTTAGGTATACTGCTTTTGTAACCATTCATTTTAATTTGCTACATTTGAACCCCTTATATTTATTTATTTATTATATTGCATCCCTGATAGCAGGAGTGAGCCACTGTTGGCCTGTTGACAGTAAAGCTGGTGACTCACTAGCATTCTGATCAGCATTTACAGGTGGCTAAGCAGAGTATTAGACAAAATGCCACATTTCATCACACATTTTTCAATCACAGTCTAATCTACATATCATTCCTTCATTGTTTTCTTTTATTATCCTTTGTAAATTAGTAAAGTAAATGATTTTCATCCAGCACCTTGTCAGCAACATTTTCAACTAAATCATTTTATATTCAGCCTAGTCTTCAATGTTTTAATCGCAGTTTGTAATGTTCTAAAATAGTGCAGTGTATAGTTAAAATCTGTTTGACTACATTAAAAACTAGTTAGACATTCTACATAGGACAATAATATGAGAGGTGTGAGGGTGGACCAGCAGTGGCAAACAGTGAGTGAGGAGCCATCTTTACCAAGCCAGCAGAACAATATATTGCTAACCAATATATTGCCATCTTTACATATTACATTTTACAGGAGAAGGCAAAGCGTTCTTATATTTTAATGTAAACTTAAAGAGGTGTAACTTCAAGAAATTCTGGAGCACTTGTATTAGTGCATTCATCATGGAGTTTTCCCATAATGGAAAGGGAAGCGCTCAAATGATGTGGAAAAATGGGGGAAAAAAAGAACATACTTTTTTGGACAACGACAATTTACAACTTTGTTTATTTAGTCATGTAGTCAATATTTCTGCATTTTATAAATGTGTACATATCAGAATCGGCATCAAGAGAAATGTAAATTTCACATATCAGCATCGACCTACGATTCAT
Organism: Semaprochilodus insignis; assembly: GCA_034552555.1. Lineage (NCBI taxonomy): Eukaryota > Metazoa > Chordata > Actinopteri > Characiformes > Prochilodontidae > Semaprochilodus > Semaprochilodus insignis. The sequence goes on from CM067497.1 coordinate 10,265,607, forward strand.
GTATCGATGCATCCCTTATTAGTCGTTCACTATATTCCAAGAAGAATAATTCCTTGTACTTGGTTTTAGTCATAAACATGCAAATTACAGGGGCTTCCTATTTTAACAGACTGAGGCTGAACCTTATACCCAAAGTGTCTAAGCGAGTAAATGAAAGCTTCTCTTATAATGCTGTAAAAAAAAAATACACAGAATTACCTTAAAATGACTTTTCGTGACCAAACACCTCAGGAAAATGAAGTTTGACATGTTTTACAAGTTTCCAGTAGTTAGCCAGCTAACGTCAGCAAACCCTGCCAACCTGTCAATAATACAATTAGCTACAGCTAGTAGCTTTATAATTAGACTTTATTCATATTTACTCACGTATTGGTGTGTCCGGCTGAGACTTTTCCGACGATATAACATTTAATCTTAATCTTGCGATGTTTTTTCGAAGGTACTGAACACAAGTTTGCCTTTTATGTGGCTCCAGGTTGGAGATGCTCGACGCTGCTGCCGGTGTTGCTGGCAGTTCAGGAGAAGTTAAGGCTCGCATTTCAGATGCTCTCTGGTAGCCCGGATGATATTACATGTTTTGTTGTAATCCTGGATCGCGAAAAGCCATTCTATGGTAAGCGAAATGGCTGGTTTGTGTAAATCTAACTACATTTGTGCGTTCTAGTAACGGTTACTGTCACTTTGTCATGACAAAACGCAGCGTAGTAACAACCACTCGTATTTAGGTACAAATCCACCTGTACTTCTACAAGCCCCGCCCATGTGTGATATGATTGGTTAGTGGTTCTTCCTAACTATTGGCCAATCCTAGAGAAAAGTACAGAAACGTATAGACATGTCTGATATTTTCCTTTATGAAAAAGAGTAAAAATGAAAGAATAAATGAACAAATACATGCACAAAAGTCCTTGCACAAATTTCGTTTCCCACTATGCACATTGCTGCAAGCCCTGATCTACCACACCTGATTCCACTGAGTAACTGTGATAGTGATGATTTATTGATGAGGTGAGACTGTTTTCTCTCCTATAGTTTCTAAATGTGCTGTCTCTTCACTTAGACCATGGTATTTTATCTCTCCACTGTTTTGAGTATATATTCATGTAAAGCACTTTGACAGTTTGTAGCTAAAATGAAAGGTGGTACATAAAATAATGTTTCACTGATGTTATTATTATTATTATTATTATTATTATTATTATTATTATTATTGTTAATGATTTTGAGGTGTGTGATGATTAATAAGTGAATAAGGATTGCTGGTACCTAATACATTATTGCTTCCATTTTCAGGAAAAATAGCCACAAGCTTGCATGTTAGCTGCATGTGAGTAAGGAATTTGTGAGTAGTAAATAGCTATATTTACTCAAGTACATGTACTTCAGTAAAATAATGATGGATTTGTTCCCTTCTGAGTATTTTTAATAGTAATACTTTTATTTCTACTTTTATATTAGTGAATAACGGAATCTACCTTTTACTCAGTTACATTTAAGCCATTCATATTTAGTTACTAATACTTCTTTTTTATGTTTAATTTCTTTCTGTTTTGTTGTAGACGACATCAGTACTGTTTTGTGATTGGTCACTTCTCTGACTTTGGAGCTTTCATATTTTATTTTACACCAAAATAAAAAAAATTAAAAATTAAAAAAAAAAAAAAAAACAGAGAAAAATTGAGCCTGTGCTGATAGATGCTGGATTTACTAAGAAATTAACTTAAGTTGGTTTATTTGAAGGCACTTTTATTTTTACTTGTGTCAGTATGCTGCCCAAGTATCAATAGTTTTACTTGAAACTGCTCTGCCCAGGACTGCAAGTGTATGCAGCGGGTGGTCAAGACAGCCCAGACGCTCTCAGGAACACCCCTTTCACCACTTGAGGACATTTACCACTCCAGGGTCCTCAGGAGGGCCCACAAGATCATCAAGGACAAAAAGTCATTCTCAACACAACCTCTTCACACTTCTCCCATCTGGCAGACGATATAACAGCATGAAATCAAGGACCACCAGATTACGGCCATCAGAGCTCTGAACACCTCACTTCCTCCAACAATCATTCCACCTCATGCTCCTCTGCCATAAGCATTTGACCAGTAGAGTAGTTCATAATCAGTCCTCTCTCCTACGAGATGACCACTAAAACATCACAGACTGCTTAACTGCACTAACTGCACAAACTGCACTTTTTGCACATATCCTGGTGATTCAACGTAAGGACCAGTATTATTATGTTTATACTGCATTATGCACAATATGTGTATGATACATGTATACTTATTAAGTCTATACACAACATGTCTATAATTGGCTGTTATTGCACAGTTCTGTCATTTGCACTAATACTGCATACTGTACATATGTTCTCCTCATACCTTTCAGACTTACATTACACACACAGACGTATAGTACATTTTTTATTTTGTACATTTTCTTAATTTATATACATACATATATATTTCTTTTTTTCATTACTCTTCTTTTGTGCTAGTAGTCTGAGAAGTAGAGCAAAGAAAAGTCACTGTACAGTGCAACGGCTTGTTTCTCTGCATATGACAATAAATTCTTGAATCTTAAATTGAATTTGGGCCGCTCTACCCACATCTAGCCCTTGGCCGCTAGATGGCGGTGTTGTACAGTCGCGTTTCAGCTCTTCACTATAGAGAAGCTTTCAGAGCCTGTTCAACAGAAAATCAATCAGAACAGTTTTACAACTCAGAGTTCTAAAGTTCAGATCACATAGTTATATATACATAAGCTGTGTTTACAAATACAATAATTATCTTCATGTATTGGTCATTCATGTTGGTTTCTCTAGTTCCAGTGCCGTGCTTGAGACAGTAAACCAGCTGTTTGGTATATAAAGTTCATTTTCACAATGTAAAGTTAAAATTCATCACTACTTATGGAAAAATAAGCCCCTTCTCGATTTAGAAGAGATTATATTTGATTACAGTGCTCAACACTACTTCAGCACTGCCATTAACTTTGTTATTCATTTTTCAGGATCAGAAAAAAAGCAGAACACATATTCAACAGATAATTATACAAAAGCCCAAACAACTAAATATAATATCAGATTTTTTGACTGTGGACATTCAGATTTGGACCTTTCTCTCAAGGAACAAAGGTTTAAATGAGCAATATGCATGATTTTTAGTTTCAAACATACAAAACTAACAAACATTATCAACAGAATGTAAAGAAATAACAGGTTTGATGTTGTGTCAAAGATGTTTATGTATCATGTTTATGAAAGAGATATCTACTCAAGTTAGTATGCTAATCCGCTAACTCCAGCGTATCATTCTCATAATACCACTTTCTACCACAGGAGTGAGTTATTGTGGTGTCAAGTCCAACAAGAGAGAACGAAGAAGTAGCACTGCTGCCCTGATGGCGTATTCTAACCTCTTGTCATGTTATTATGTTGAAGGTTCTGCTCTTGGTTAGATCATTTAAAGACAGGTAGCCAATGGAAGGAAGAGTAAGCACAGTGATGGCTGAAAAGAAGTGACATAAAGAGAAGTAGGTAAGGAAAGTAGTGACATTTGATGCTGGACTCACAATGTTTCTTCTAGACTGGTAAGAACTGAAAGGTGAGGAGGAGGGGCTGTGCATTTTCTGGTGATATGTTGCCCTCTGTTGTTTGGAGCATGAATTTAATAGGTTGCAGCTTACACATTGCTCGTTTAAGTGCCTTTTATCTTAGAAGGGACAGTTTTGGTGGTCTACTAGGTCTTGTAGGTGGTTCCTCTGTGTGCAAGCACAAATGGCAAAAATGGCTCAAAAACTGCTCTGAGAATGTTTCGCCTCATCTAAATTGTTAGAAGTCAGATTTTTTTTTGCAGCTTTTAATCATTTTTACACATTTTTTTCTCTTTGACACACTCCTTCCTTATGCAAGTTTATTTATCTCCTAACCTTTAAGCTCCCCAGAAATATGAATCTGGTATTAATGTGTATACACGTTATCTGAGTTATTATATTGTCACACGTTGTTACGGCCCCATTTCTCTTCTCGTACTGTATTTTCACTCAGGCGCTCCTCAGGAAACCTCCCCCCTCCCTTAGTGGTCCTCAGCGCAGCGCGAGGCCGCTTTAAAGCGCGCGCAGCTGTAGCTCAGACAGTCAGCGCGCGGAGAGCAGCAGATAGGACGCGCTCAGATTAAGCACTAAGAGCAGCCCGAGCGCGAGCCGCACACGCAGGAGCGTTAGAGCGCGCGGAGAGTTTAGAGCACAGTGACGGATTTAACGCACGCGGTATTTATTTATTATTATTAACCAGGTTTAATATGCTGTTAATAGTATCAGTTCATGTTCGGTAGAAAGGAACAGGCTACAGAGGAGTTTAACATCCTACAGGGATCTGAATGAATTGCTTTGATTTGTACTAGTATAACAGAACTACAACAACTACTGATCACTCCGGAGAAAGCTGTCATTAGACGTTTATTAATGCTCTATTAGTGATTTATTAGCGGTTTATTAGTGTTCTATTAGCTAATTAATTTCGGTCCGTTAGTATTCACGTCTCGAGCTGCCATGCTGGCCCTCGCGCTGGAATTCTTCGTGGTGCTGCTGCAGGTCGCGTGGGCTGTGTGCGCCGCCGCGCTGCGCTGGCTCGTGCGGCCGAAGGAGAAGAGCGTGTGCGGGCAGGTGTGCGTGATCACGGGTGCCGGCGGGGAGCTCGGGCGCCTGTTCGCGCGGGAGTTTGCGCGCCGCCGCGCCACGCTCGTGCTGTGGGACATAAACAGCACGAGCAACGAAGAGACCGCAGAGATGGTCAGAGAAATCTACAGAGAGCTGGACACGCAGACAGAGGGTAAGAGAGAGAGGGAATGAAGAGAAAGAATGGAGGGAATGAAATGAGAATTAAGAGAGTGAAAAGAGGGAGAGAATGAAAGAGAGACGGAATAAACAGAAAATAGAGAGAATGGAAGCATGGGGAGTGCAGAGGGAAAGTGGAGAGTGAGAAAGAATAAAGAGAGAGAGAGAATTGAAGAGGGAGTAGACAGAGTGAAAAAAATAATAAAGAGGGAGTAGAAAGAGAGAAAGAATGAAGAGTAGAGAAAGAATGGGAAGAGAGTAGAGAAGGACTGAATGACTGAAGACTAGTGAAGAGAAAGTGAGAAAAAGAATGGAGAGTGGAGAGAGAATGAGGAGAGTGGAGATGAACTGAAAGATTAAAGAGGGAGTAGAGAGAGTGAGAAGACAATTAAGAGAGGGTGTGAGAGTGAGAAGAGAATGAAGAGAGAGTGAAAGGACAGAGCGAGAAAGAGAATGAAGAGGAAGTATGGAGAGAATGAAGAGAGACCAAGCAATAAGGAAGGGGGAGTAAGAGAATTAAGAGTAAATGAAGAGAGAGAGAATGAAGATGGAAAAAAGTAAAAACAAGAAACGAGTGGAGAAAGATAATGAAATAAGAGTTCAATGCATACTGTGGTGATAGATAGATAGATAGATAGATAACATCTCCAGCATCACATCACTGTGGCAGGAGACAGAGCCCTCCATCTTTATCAGTTTGCTCATAGTACTAAAGGGTTGTATCTTAAATGCCTGTGCCTCCAGGTTCCGGATCAGAGGAGAGTTCTGCGTTCCAGCCACAGGTGTACACGTACGTGTGCGACGTAGGTAAACGGGAGAGCGTGTATTCCACGGCTGAGCGAGTGCGCAGGGAAGTGGGGGAGGTAGACCTGCTGATCAACAACGCTGGTGTGGTGTCTGGTCATCACCTGCTGGAGTGTCCAGATGAGCTGATTGAGAGAACGATGGTGGTCAATTGCCACGCCCACTTCTGGGTGAGTGTTAAATTTGAACATCACTCTATTATAGACTGATTTCATTTTTACCAAACGTGACACAGACGTGTTTTTGAATTGAGCTTTAAGACATGCTACCCCTATCATGTACTTTCAGTCTCTAGCCACTTCATTAGAGACACTCACCTTGTACTTCCATTGGCTGGCCACTTTATTAGAAACACCAGCATGTTGGAGCTACAAGAGATGAGTTTCTGGGAAAGTGACATCTTGGAGTTTTTGGGCAGTCAAGACTGGATTTATTTGTTCAGTGGTAGATCAGTCTGATGTCTTGAGGGAACAGAATGTAAACTCTGCCAGTTGAGGTCAACTTTTTAAACAATGTTTTTGAGCTCTTTAGTGCAGATGGCTCGTCCGTCTGGTCTCTGAGTTTGTGTTCTACATTTGTTTTCGTTAAGCCCAGTTTGCAGCCAAAATGACTCTGTATGACCAAGAAGGTATGTGCAGAATGTGTGTTCTGCTAAGTGTCTCAGTCTGTCTATAATCATACATAGTCAAAAATCTAAAAAATGAAACTGCAATGTGTCAATACTGCTCAAAACCCTTACTGTTACACTAATACCACTGTATTTGTATGAACATTATATTGCTCAGCCAATTCGTAATGGCATTAGCAAACATGACCTATTCCATTATCGATAGGAGGCTTTGGTGTTTCAACTGTATGCCCTCTCCGCAGCTCCATAGGTCTACAGACATCTACCTAAAGCTAATTTCATTTATGGTTAGCTTTTTTTACACTAGCTTACTCTTAGCATTTATTACCAAGCTTATCCTCTATGGCTCTTTCGTCTTTACACCAACTGGGTTGGTTTCATTTGTTATTAGCATTTTAAACATTACCCTAATAGAACTGAACTATTGCTTTGTGGATTTGGCTGTTCAGTGCATTATTGTTTGCCTCAGCCCTAGGGCTCGGCGGTTTATGGATGTTAGCATAATGCTAACTGGTGACTGTTTTATTTATTAATAGCTTTTTTGACTGAACTGAAGTGTTTCCTTAAGGATGTGATATATTGGTGTTTGTATGGTCAAAGTCTATACACGTGAATTAGTACGTTCCATTCAGGTTGGAAATCGGATGATGGAGCAGGAAATAAAGTCACACCTGAGTTGATTGCGTTCCAGTAAAACATTCATAAAACCAAAATGGATGCTTCCAAGAAAACCTTTGCTGTGCTTGCGTTTTTCAGAATAGAGTCTCACTAGCCATGTTAGCTGTTAGCCATTAGACAGTGTTAGCAATATCAGTTGATAACTACGCATTATATAGTATTTTGCGAATCCAAACACTGCAGCAACATGTCCACAGATAGAAGTTGAACAGTACTGTGCATAAGACTGATTTGATTAGACACAGATTGACACAGGTGCTAAGAAACAGTCAGGTAGCCATCTTGGATCCTTTGAGGTCAGAGTTGGTGAGGCTCTCAAGAGTTTCCAATTAGGAAATCCAATTTGTGGGTTTGTTCCAGTTGAAAGTTTGTTTGTTTGCATTTGTTAACTTTTTGAAATTTGCTTAGTGTTAGCCTTTTGAGTGAACAATTCCTTTAAGTTTGGGGTGCTTTGGTGTATTGCCATGGCCCACCTCAAAAGCTCAGCCAGGTCTGTAGACATCTGCATAATGCTAATTGGTAACTGTTTTCATTTATTGTTAGCATTGACTGTTAACTTCTTTTAACATTAGCGGAACTATTCCATCAAGTTTTGGGTCCTTTGGTATTTTAGTATGGCGCCCCTCCAAAACCTAGCCTGACACAAAAGCTGTGTTTGGAGGGAGTTTGGTGGGGGGATTCAGCTTTGGTTTGTTCATTAAAAGCCCATTGAGGAGCACATCCTGCTCAAAGACGTGCCATTTGGACGAAGCCGTTTTCATCTGGCTTCTCTCTAATTAACCTTGTGTTGGTAAACGAACGAGCAGAGGAGTTCTGCAGGCTGCATTGTCTCTGTTGGACCACCTGGGGATCAGCAGTTAGCTGGGGGTCACGCTGTGCTAAAGCCACACATTTGCGGGTATTTTTGTGTGTTAACATCTGAGCAGAGCAGGTTGTTTGTTTATTAGCGTGACAGAGTTATTGATGGCTGGCACAGAGAGGTGTGAATATTCACACAGCGGCAGACGGACTTTCACAAAGAATTAATTAAGCAGCGTTGATTGGGCTTCTTGAATGGATAGATGAATGTACACCGTTGCTTTTGAATTTGCAGCCTTTGAGGGTCCTGTTGTGAGACGTGGTGCTAATTTTATTTTACTGTTTTTATGAACTGTAGTAGGAAATCAATTCTAGGGCTGGGTTATATGAACAATGTTGTTTTTGTGATGAAGGATGAGACGGTACTCTTTTCTGAGTATATGTGGAGCACCTGAACAACTTGGAACACTGAACAACTGCATGAATCATAATAAATACAGAGTTAGACCAGTTATACAATACACAATACAATAAAGCTATCTATCTATCTATCTATCTATCTATCTAAAGTGAGATTTGTTCACAGCGTTGGCGATAGGAACCAGACATCTGAAGAGTTCAATGAACACTCTGAAGGCTTCCTCACAGAAAGTTATTACATGAAATGGTTATGGATATGCTGCCTGATGCATGACTCTTTTGAAATATTTTGCCCTTAAATCTTTTAAAATATTTTTTAACCACAGCCATGGTGGAGGGACACTTATTTTTTTTTCGGATGATTTGCATTGTAGGCATCAAAACGTCTGGTCACCACCACTGTAAAGAAACCTAACTTTGTTTACATGTCAATCACTGTATTATGTAGAGATTTAAAAAAGGGGTTGAATTTCTCTTTAATTAATGCCTTGTGAATATGTGACAATGCCTTAAAACTGCAGCAGCGTTTTATGGCAGATGCACTTGTTTTGTGGTGTAGTCGGAATCCTCATTAAGGTTTTAGGGGATAGTTTTTTAAGCTCTGTGCGGTGAGTCTGCTGGTATAAGATGAAAGCAGACTTTAATGAATAGGGACGTGCACTGGCCACAGTGCAGAGGATGTGGTTCGTTAAAGCCACAAACCAGCCTGCACCAGCACAGCTCTTTGTCTGCGAGACACATGTAGTTTTAATTGGTCAGTTGGTCGCTGCATGCCCACAGTACTTTGGATGGATGATCGTTGCTACATACTCTCTTGTTTAAAGGAGGTTTTATTTTGAAATCCTTTAGAAGAGACTGTCATAGCTGGTGATAACAAAAGCATGTTTTAAAGGGGGATTTCTTAATTATTGCATAAATAAACGGTTAAGATGTAAACAAGTCATTCAGAGTGGTTTGAAGTGCTCTTATGTCACAACTTACCGAGAATTGTTCACAGCGGTGGTGTTTGGAAGCAGACGTCCACCTCCAAAAACTCCCTCACAAAAACGGTATTACTTGAAATAAGTATGAATACTTGGTTTTATGATAGTGTGAGAAGGTGTGGGCTGAAAATGTATATGTTAAATCCATATTGTTTTCATCTCAACCTCTGAATTATGCAGACATTTTGATGTTCCATAAATTGTGTGGAAAGTGCAGATTCTGTCCTTCCAATCCAAACAGTTCAATTCACGATGGTGGGTGGAAGATATTTCATGATGATTTGTAAGGTCCACTTACAATGTTTGGGCAGTTTCATGGACCAACATCAGTGATAATTCATTTTTACATGACCTTTTTTAACTTCTGTTTATCCGTTAGAATTAAACAGGCTGTGTCTTTAAGACTGATGTATGTAAATGTATGTATGTGCTCAGTTCTAATGTGCCTCTGGCTGGGCCTCACTCAAAAGGCAGTCCTATATACTCTGTGTAACTCCAGCATAAATGGGCAGAGCTTAAACAGAAATAGGTTACATATGCACACATAGTTGTTTTTTGTGATATCACACAACAATGGATGTTTTTGGAGCTTGAGTTACATATTTGGACTGTAAGGTCTGGTTTTTCAGTGTCAGTCTGTAACTCTAGTTTTAAAGTGGACAGCCGTGTTTGGGAACAGTGCAGGCCTCGCTCCAGATGGACCTCATCTTTATTTTACTGGACTGTATTGTGGGAATACAGCGATGCAGTGAAAGCCAACAGGAAGTGAGGTCTCTCTCTCTCTCTCTCTCTCTCTCTCTCTCTCTCTCTCAGACGGCAAACTACTCAGTAGTCAGAGTTTGTAGCGCGAGAGCGGGGCGGGCAATAAAAGTGACCAAAGATTTTACTGATAAAACTTTTATAGTATTACAGTTCCAAAAATTCAATTTTCTAAAATGTTATGATGCTAAGAAGACTTTAGAGTTATAACATTATATTATATTATTACAGTGCTTAAATTAAGTGACCCGATGCCCTGAAATATTATTGTCTTATTATAATATTTTCTTGGCCTGCAAGAACTGCAAGCACTAGTTATAATTTGTTACTACTCGTTATTATCACTACTAGGTATTATTGCTATAGCTTGTGCACTACATATTATACTGTATATATTACAGTATGTTGTATCACACTTTTCATATCTCAGCGCTATAATCGCAATGCTGCATTTTCTTCATATCGTGCAGCTCTAGCGTGTATTTGTGGAGATTCTTTCCTTCTTTGTTTAATCCCCCACTCCCCCTCCCTTCATGCTTTTCCTTTTCTGAAGTGAAAAAAGTAGTGTTGAACGCTCCTATTCGCTGTGATTTGTGGGCAGCACATTCCACAAGTGTGACGGATGCAGCTGTAGGCGGACGCAGTGAGAGTGAGTTTGGGCTTTGTAGAGAGACTCTGGCAAACGTCCCTGAAGAGAAGCGTGAAATGAAAAGCATGAGAGAAAAGAATCAGTTCTTAGACAATGTGTTCTTGTTATTGTGATATATTTCGTCATGATAGTCACAGTACTGGTGTCATAAAAAGACAGATTTAACCAATTATAGAGCCTGTAAACAGTATTAGCTAGTATTAACTGTGTAAATGTTAAAATCATAGTTCTTTTAGCCTAATTTAAATGCAGCTCTACTATGTCCCGTCCTTCCTCGACCCCTTTAACTGTTTTGATAATTACTGGGAGTCACTGGGAAGAAAGTGAGAGGCATACCGGCGATACAGTTTTATGTTTCAGGTTTATCGATACTGCTCTGATATTGGTTCACCTTTAGAAAGCGTCCAGCAGAGAGAGCTGAGAGCTGTAATGGCGAGCTGCTGCCTGACCCACTTCTGCCACAATTACTTTCTTGTCTCGGGATCTGCTTGACAAGATTCCAAGTGGCAGGAGCCAGAGTTCTGCTGCATTCCTGCTGGACCCGGAGAATAGGGCCGGCCGGGAAGAAGGGTCTCAATCGGGTAGTCTTAGATGGGCTTAGAGAGCTGTGCACCTGCATTTGTTACTTAACCTGGAAACACTCATATGTGGCATCCAAAGCCATTTGGCAGCTATTGTGGTATTGAATAGATTATTGTTGCCTTTTTATTTTTTTAAAGAGATGTTATGTATCATTAGTGCTTTAAATGTTCATGGTTGAACCTGTTATCAGGAATGGCTAATAAAGAGAGCAGTTGCTTAATTATGTTTTTGAATAAAACACTATATTAAATATTATATTATATATGATATAATATTTAATTATAATATATAATTAAATATTATTATTATTATTATTATTATTATTATTATTATTATTATTTCCAGGTAAATGTTTCACCTCTAGGAAAAGCAATACACACTATGATATAATAATATAGACTCTGTTAGTGTTTCTGAACATTGTCTCTAAATGGCTCTGTCGAAGAAGAACAAAAATTCCATTCTATTATACAATGATTATGCAATTTTGCACGTTCTAATCATTACATAGTAAACAAAGAAAATGTTTCATTGTAGAGACTCAGTAGTGATGATGGGAACCAGAAGTCATTACGCCAACATGGAGATGGAAAATAGTGGAAAAATCTGAAAAAAATAAGTTTTCTTATGGCACTATTTTGCTCCACAATGCTCTGTATGTACCTCTCCATCATAACTTTAATAAAATAAAGATCTGAAAGCTATGGTAAAACAATGTATAAGACATCAGGCAGCATCTTCATTACGCTTTCATACAGTAGCTTTCTGAGAGGGAGCTTTTAGACGTGGATGTTTGGTTATTTTCATCATAACTAGTTCTAAAGTTTCTAAAGTACAACTGTTTAGTGGTGGAATCCTTCTTTAAATACAGGCTGATCAGACGTTTATGGGGTCAAACACTTTGAACATATTCTTGTTGCCAAATACGTGCCAAATTTTGAATTTTGCCTAAAATGCAACTTGTTATTGAGGTAAATTTTTAAATATTTGGTGGCATCCGAATGATTAACGTTTATGTCTGTATTCTTTTTATTCATGTCTGCTGTCCAATTTCCGATTTTCTAGTTGTTTCATCCCATTTTTTGGCCTTAAGCGTCTGTGTGTTTTTTCACTCCGCACACAAAAGTAAACGTTTTTTCTTTCTTTTGAACCGCTTTGTTTAAGTTAAATTATCATCAAATGGCAGCCTGAACACTCAAAGCAAGAACAAAAAAAAGAAAATGTCACATTTTGGCATTAGCACAGACTGGTCCCCTTTGTTCAGCAGCTAATTAATGTCCAGCCATCCACACCCAATATTTGTACGTATTCCTGTTGTTTAAACAGTAGCACTAATCCAGGCTGACGCGGCAGCTGAGAAAAGCTTTTGTGCGGAGCGCCGCACTTGAGTTGGTCTCAATTAGGAGGCGCACCGGGCATGGGTTGAGGAAGCCCTGCGCTGTTGGGAGTTAATTTAGCGTAAACGCAAGCGTTGAGAACCAATTACGGAAGCTACGATGTAAGACATGAACTCGTGTTTGGCTTCACACGTTTTGTGTCTGAGAGGTCGGTGGGGCCAAGGGGGCTGGATTCACAGCTCAAGCGATTTAGTGAGGTTTTTAAGCATGTTACATCACAATATGTTTTTCGGAGGTTTGCAAGAACAGCAGTGCTACAAAGGCTTTCAGTAAGGAGGAACAACCGGACACACTTAAGTGTGCACCAATATGGGAATTGTGGGTCAATGCCAATATCCAATATTTTACATGTACATATCTGCTGATACTGATACATGAAGATGAATAAAATGCAGAAGCCGAGACTAAAACTACCTGAATTTGCATTGCAGAGAAATATAATAATCATCTGTTTAGTAACAAATGCAGTAAAGGGAATACAATTCTTATTCTGCACGTACATTATATGTTCTTAAATCATCAAATATCAGTTTGAAATCAGTCCAATCTAATTGTTAATCATTTTTAAAATTATTTTTAGCCAATACCAGCCAATAATTCCAGTGATATAATGATACAGTTGAGCAGTGTTTGTAAAGTAATTGTGTATTACTGTGCTGGTTGTTGTTGTTTACAGTGTATAATTGGTGTACATCTGGCTATTTTAAGATGCATGCAGTTGTTCATTGTTCTAGAAGTGTTGACAGTACCCAAGTACCGTAATAATAATTTATCACAATAATGATAACGTCGTATTGACCACCCCTATTGACCACTCTGTGTTTATAAATGCTAAACTCATGTGCTCATGTCACAACACTCTGTTGAATCTAAGATTTGAATAGGCTAGATAAACCGGTTTTAATACATTCTTTGGGTTTAGGTTCAGGTAGTAATTTCTGGCCAGGAAATCCGCAGCAGCAATCTAATCTGTTTTACTGGCTGTAGTGCTGATTGTAAACTTTGCACTGCTGCTGGAATGAGTGATATGAACATCTTTAGCTATAACACTCCATTTGCATTCATTCTAACCCACATTTTAGCATTCTGAGGGTAAATGAAGCCTTTGTTCTGTCCAGTACATCTCAGGCGACAGAATAAGCTGTGCTTTAGTTAAGAGCACATAACATGGACAACTGAATTTCCTTTTCTATTGTAAATATTGTTTTGTAAATACTGTGATGTCACAGCCATGAACGTGTTTGCATGGTCACCATTCGGCTTACAGCAGTTGGCCCCGCCCATTCAAACTGAATTTATATTTCAGCCCAGACTACTTTTTGAATGTGGAGCAGCCAATCAGGACAGATCTTATTTACATACATCATTCTTAAAGGCACAGTACAACCAGGGCCTGCTTGATTCTAAGGGATAAAGAGAAATTGGGAAAAGGTTTATGTAGAAATGAATGATGAGCATTTCTGTTTACATAAAGCCACATGGCATAACAAATCAAATGTAAGAAAAATGTACAACATTGGAAATCACAGGTCTTTTTATTTGTCCATTAATCATGCTAACCTGTTTCTGGATGGTCTGGGCAAGGGAGGAAGCACATGCTTGCAGATGGTGCGGGAATTCCAGCAGGTTGTTGGATTGACGTTTTTAAAGCCTGCTGGCAGAGCTGAAAGGCGTTTTAGCTCATGGAGCACAACTGTGCGAGCTGGTACCACTCTCAGACTCGTTTCCCTCCATCATAGTTAAGAACGCCGATATCACTGGCCCTGTCTGTTATTCTTGGCCTCCTGTTTTCATATGCTGTTCTTGGAGAATCCTCTATACAGCCTTGGAAGACTGGACTGTATTTCTGCTAGCATACAGCAAGAAAAGGGCCCATAACTCTTTTAATTTATTTTACTTTTCCCCCAGAGCTCCACAATGTTTGTGTGGGTTTGTAATCCAAACACACAATTAATTTCTTCATGATCATTTCCAGCATCTCTTCATCCAGATCTAACTAACTGTTCATGTTACTGTGGTTGATACTGATATATGTAAATGAGCTCTGTTCTGTATGGCTGCCCTGTGTTGTACTTTACTGGAAATACAGTACACATTCAAATAATTACAAAATACTTTAATTATATGAAATTAAATATGCTGTGACATTGTATTACGATTGTTTGGGGAGTTTTAGGCTTAAACTTGTGTTTAAAAGTGGAGGGGTACATGTAGAGTTTTTGCGAGGCAAAATTATTTTACATATTTTTCAGATTTCCCACTATTTTTACATCACCAACGCTACAAATAAAATCTCAGAAGACGTGTTTTGACTCACTTGTGGGTTTTGGAATATAAAAGGAATGGCTTTATTTGTGTTGCAGACAGGACCCCGGGTTCTTTTCACATTGAGAACGAGAGATCAGCATCACTCATTCATTCTTTCATTCATTCACATTATATTCCAACTTAATTTTTTGAAGCCAAGGAGCCAGCAGTGCTAGTGTCATTGTTTGCTTTCCTCTAATGAAAGCACCCATCATATTACTTCCAAATGAAACATAATTTGTCTTGCTAATACTTCTGGAAGTTGTTCTTTGTCCAGATAAGTAAGTAAGTTCTGTTTAAATTAGTCTCGGGGGATCTTGTGAAAACGGAGCAGTCAGTAACGGCCTTTCAGACAGAAACAGAACTGTTCCTGAACTCCCTCAGTAGAGCTGAGCAGATGAGGATTGTTTAGTCTTTGTGAATTATTAGTAGAGGGAGGGAGGGGGAAAAAAAATCAGGATCAAAGGGCTTTGGCAAAGATGAAGAGCATCAGGAAAATAACCTCTTTTCTCTCTCTCCCTCTCTCTCTCTTTCTCTCTCTCTCTTTCCCTCATCCTCTTCCAGACCACCAAGGCATTTCTCCCCAAGATGTTGGAGATGAACCATGGCCACATTGTGACAGTTGCCAGTTCACTGGGCCTCTTCAGCACAGCTGGCGTGGAGGTTAGTGCACTGCAGAAACTGAATAAATCTACTGGCAGTTTCAGTTAAAAGGAAAAACCATAGAAAGTTTAGAGAAGACTTAGTGCAGTGGCTTATCACAGCATTAAACATCAGCACCACAGCTACAGCTCTCTCTCTGCCTGTTAAAGAAGCTAACAGGACATCTGTCTGGTTCTATATAGTTTATAGTATATATGGTTCAGACTGTAGATGTCTATCTAAGTATGTATCAAGTATGCAATGCATATTTTCCAAGCCCAACCCTAATTAACCTTCCCATTAAAAGATACATAAAGTACTACATACAAACACATATAGTTTTGGTAAAAAGCGCAATACAATCAGGAGCATTTTTCTGGTCGTGTAGGTTAGAGCGGATTTCCGCTGTTTTTCCAGTCCACAAACATAAACCAGCAAGAAGTCTAAAGTCTGAAGATTCATATTCTGTACTATAGCATTCATATTCAGCTTTTTTAAGTCTTTCTCTATTCATTAATTCACACAATGAGCCTTCCTTTCTTTTTTTTTTTTCTTGGATGTAAATACAGTCTGTTTGCTGGGACGGTTAAAGGATTGATGCCAAACTGGTTACTCTAGCCTGCGCCAGTGAAAGGCTGCTCTGAGTTAATATTCTGCTGCTTGTACAACTTCCTTTCACTGCTGTCCAACCTGGTGTCATTTTTCCAGCGGCCTTTGGGGAGAAACTGCCTGTTTTGTTTTGTTAGATGCCCATATGCTTGTGTTGTAGCAACCCTTATCCTCAAGTTAGCCTCACTTCAAAGCAGCCGGCAGCGTTTCTGACCCATTATAATGGGTAGAAACAGTGAGTGTGGGTGTTTTTATGGCCTGGTATTAATGCAGTGAGCAAAGCTGCCGGTGACGTTGTGCGGAATCTCTTTATCCCTGTGTGTTTATCTACACACATCTGTGTTTGACCAGGCTTGTTTTGAAGATTATGTCCACAGTGAACCACATCAAAACCTTCCTGCAGCTACGCATGGCTGAAGAATGCTAATGAAACTGTAGAATTAAGCCGTTCTGCTGGTGCAGTGTCATTACAGAGAGGAAAAGAGCCTCTGGAGCTACAGTTCTGCTCCCTCTTTTAAAAGACTGCTGTTTTTTTTCTTCACTACTACAGGATTACTGCGCAAGCAAGTTCGGAGCCATCGGCTTCCACGAGTCCCTGAGCCACGAAATCAAGGCCTCGGAGAAAGACGGCATCAAAATGACACTGGTGTGCCCTTACCTGGTGGACACGGGCATGTTCCGGGGCTGCAGGATAAGGTAACTTATTGGATTTCTATTGAATACAGAAGGAAACAATAGGGATGTGGTTCAAGTGGACACTGCTAAACAGCGCTCAGGGTAGCTTTGCCTGTGTCCACTCATGTCACACTCAGCTTGGCTTTCTGTTAGCACAATGACGTCCCTACGCACACGCTCTCCCGTTTCAGACGCAGGTTCGCCTCTTTGACACGGGATCCAGTTACGGCCAACAGTAGTTACAATTACAGACGCACAATAGATTAACTAAGCTCTTTTGCTGCTTTCAAGTGGTCTTCGTTTTATTGGAGTTTATAGAGCTCCAGATGCTATACAACAGCTTTTGTTTCAAATATTGTACTTCTGTAGTGCTGAATGCTAGACATGTTACCATAAGGCACACTTTGAGCCACTCCTTATTTTTTGCAGCTTAAATTCAGCATGAAACGCCCATTCAGGATCCAAGTTTCACATCTTTTATTTAAAGCAAATTTGAAAATAATATCTTTTTTATGCTGTCATCTCATGTGTCTGGCCACATTCAGTCCAGTTTACCATATGTCATTTAAAAGACCAAATTCCTGTTTTTCTGTAATACCTTCCATTTAAATATAATTTTTGCTCCACCTGTAAAAAACAACTGTGCACCAGCAGGCAGGCAAAAAATAATATTAATCAATGGTTCGTATGTCCTCTGAGTTTGCCTGAGCGCAAATGTGACAAAATGTCTCAAATCCTACGGTTAAAGAATATATTTAGTTTTATCACATTGTTCCTGTCCAAAGAAAAACAAGTATCTCTAAAATTACTGCTTTACAGGAGAGGGCAAAAACCCAATTCAATTTAATGTAAGTCAATTGAACCAGACCTTTTTCATTTCTGTTGGTCCATTTATCATAGAATTCTCACACAATATAATCTCAGCTGCTGTGTTCAAATGGTAATTAAATAAAAATAAAATAGACAAAAATTGAGATACATGTTTTTCATTGGATAGCGTCAATATTCAGTTTATTGGCCACAACACCACTCACTTTAGACCAACATTACTCTGTCTTTCACTTGACTCTGTCTGAAAGTCTAAAGAGCTTTTCTCATCTCATTATTTTTTCTCCAACTCTGTCCAGGAAAGAAATTGAGCCCTTTTTGCCTCCGCTGCGACCGGAGTTCTGTGTGAAACAGGCCATGAGGGCCATCCTGACTGACCAGCCAATGGTCTGCACACCCCGCATCGTCTATATGGTCAACTTCATGAAAAGGTGAGTGTCGACTTTTACTTTAGTTTGCTTCACTCAGTCTTAATGATATTAATTTGATCCACGTATTTAAAAAGTGCTCCATAATGCTCATATAATCCTTTTTTTGGTCTTGATTTAAACTCATTTCTCTCTATTTTTGTTCCAGCATCCTGCCATTCGAGGCCATTGTTTGTATGTACCGTTTCCTGGGGGCAGACAAGTGCATGTACCCTTTCTTGGCTCAAAGGAAAGAGGCTATGAACAACAACGAAGCGAAGAACGGGATCTAGATAACGGCTCCTGAACTCCAGGGCACATTCGCTACCCATATGAGGAAACACCACTGAGAGCAGAGTGGACAGAAGAGAGACTGAATTCAGACTGGTGCACTTGCATTGAGCAGATGCAAAGGTTTACCATATTGTTCCTCTGGAACAAAGAAAGCTGTGTAACTACGCTAAGGATTTATTTGTCTTTATTATTTTTGTTTGGTTTGTTTTAAAAGAAACCAACCATCTATATACTGTGTCAATAGTTTTGAAATCATACATGAGATATTCAGTAATTATTTACATGATGTAGTCACCAGCATTATCTAGTGTCTTTGTGAAAATATACAGTATGTTACTGTATGAGCAGTAAAATCTTGTCACTTTTTTATTTGTAGACATGCACTGTAATTACCTAATTTCTCTACACTGCCAATACTATTAGCTAAACCATTACTCCACCTCATTTCCCAGGAACTAGAGGCAAACATTTAATCTGTCAGAAAAACGCCCCAACATTACATCCAGTGTTCAGCCCAAAATAATACAACAAACTCCCTGTTAAACCTAGCTATAAACCGGACCATAACAATAAACAGAACGTTAAACACCAAACAATACAGTAAACCCAATGGTAAACCAGATGTTAAACTCTAGGGGGTAAACTCAACGTTAAACTCAACAATAAACCCCAAAAAGCTGTAAATTCAGTGTTAAACCCAATGGTAAGCCCAACGTTTAACATCCCCAACAATAAATCCAAAGATAAGCTGCTGCTAAACCCAGCACTGGACTCGAATGTAAACCCAACCTTAAACCTAAAAATAAACACAGCTATAAACTCACTGTTAATGTCCATCTCAAATCCTACATTAAACCCAAAATAAAACCCAACCTTATTAAACTTACACCTGATCACTGCAACGGTTTTGCCATTTCAGCCTTTTGCTGTCCTTCAAACCAGCAGCGTTTGTTTATGTTTTCCCCATAAATCTGGTCCATACAGAGGTAAATAAGGAGTTATGGCTTGCACACGGACGCTTAGCTTGCATCTCTTGGCTGGTATATTTTGTGACAAAACCAGTCAGTGAGCAGTGTGAACTAAGGGTAACCTGTTCTCTACTCGGTAAGATCCATCCCGATTCAAGAAGAGAACAGACACAAACAAGCCCACCTCTATTGATTTTGGGGGTCATTTGTCAAATTGTGTTTCTAAATTGCATCTGGCTGGAAGAGGTGCGTGTCTTCTTATTTTGTTTTTTCAAGCAGCATATACTTTATTTTTTTAATCAGCAGTTCTCTGAAGCAGGGCACGGACTGAAGAAAGTATGTAAACCATCAATTCTGACTAAAATGGTTTGAAAATCTCAGAAATCCTGCCGAGCATCTACGTCTTCATTCCAACAACATCCAGCTAAAATCTGTATCATGTTTCTTGTAACTTGGACTGAAATTGTTCTCCATGAATAGATATATGGATATCTTGTATGTCTAAGAAAATCATTTATGAATTTAATGTACATTCCAATAGGCACCATTTCTTCACTTATAGTGATGAGCCTAAAATCACTACCTCTTCATTTTTTTTGTTGCCATTTGTTGACAGTATGACATTATGCCTCTTTTTATAACTTTCTTAAGACTGCTCTATAGAGGAGCAAATGATGTGGTTCCAATGTTTAGTGTCTCTACCTAACTTAAATTAATAAAGTGATTTAGATTGTGATTTTCTGATTGTTGGGAGTTCAATGGGGAGTAAGCTGACAGTCTTTTTTCCTATCTAGGTTTCATTCTGCTACTATTCTCCTGCCAAATGCTAATGACTATTCATAGTGCTGTAGTGTTTAATTCCGTGGTATAAATATAGACATAAATGTAGGTGTAGCTGAGAAAAGTACTGGCTATAAGAGACATATTAGTCGTGGGTGGTATGGCCAAAAAAATAAATTTAATTTTCTGACAGTTTCTGTATATGTCATGGTATACGGATTACTCTACTGAATTGGTTTAATGTCAGAGTAGAAAACATATTTAGCACCTTCTAACTGACCTGAACTTTAGACTAAAACAAATGACCCAACATTTCATTTTGTCACCACCAAAACTACCAGAACACTACAGACGCTACAGAAATGCTCCAGTCGTGACTGTTTCAGCTAATTCTGTACATAACTCAAAAAAGCTAGTGTTTCCTATTCCACTTTCCGCCTGGGGGCCATAATGTATCTGCTGCACCATTTACGGTGGAGTGGTAAATTCGGCTTTGTCCAATTCCTCAAGGAATTTGTCTCATTTGTCTGTTCTATATACTCGCCCCTCCAACTGTCAAGACAATTTCTGGAAATTATAAAATATTAGTCCTTCATGTTTTAGTGCCAGCTGCTCCACAGCTTATTTTATGGCCTCATCTGATGCAGCTGACTGAGTTAGGAAGCTGCTCAGGCAAAAAAAAAAAAAAAAATCCGGTGTCCATGACAGGTAAAACCATACACCAAAAGACCCCAGCCATTTCCTCATGTCCAATTTAAAGATGTGTAAATGTGCCTAACCACAGCAGTGATTTTCAAAATCAGTGTACCAAAACTCAAATCAGACGATGAATTGAAAGTTGATCATGACAGGATGCTGATGACAGACTCTCTTTAACCTATTTACACCTCTGTCAAGTTAGCAGAAAGCTAATAAGCTAACACTCCAATAATACATACTTAAGAGAAGGGGTTTGCTAAAAAAAAGGAGTGTACTGGGGAGGTCTGGGGGCTGTTCATCATGATCTTGCAGCAGCAAAAGCCAGAAAATGTATCAAAAAAGGCAGTTTGATCAGACTTACACACAGGAGATCTCTGTAGCTTGTGAAGCACAGAGCTGGTAGGACTCAAGTCTTACATCCATCCACTAACAGCAGACATAGATCAAGACAAACTCAAGCAATGTTGTCTCCTCCCAGACAAGCTGCTGAATCCTAAATATATTCTTCAAACGCACAGGTAATAGATCAGTTACGTCTCAGTTGGTGAAAGTGTGATTCTGCTCTATAGGCATGTTTAATAAGATAAGGTGAATTTCATTATCATAGTGGCACACACACGTATATATAGTGGTATATCTGTATGTATTTTTATACATCATTTGAACACAACAGCTGTGAAAATTCAATGATGAATGAACCAACAAAAATAGCCTAAAGCTGCCTGGAAAAAGTCTGGTTTCATTGACTTATATTAAATTTAAACGAGGTTTTTTGGATTCTCCTGTAAAGTTGCCATTTTGGAGATCTGGAGATACCACAGTGGCTGTCCTCCTACAATGGCACCTCTGACAGTTCACTACTTGCACAATCTAGCTCTGAAAAACAGATGGGCAAGTGCTTCTGACTTGGCACATGGGTTATCAATGGAAACAGGAGTTTCTGTGACAGCTCAGACAGCGCGGAGGACATTGCATAACTTCAACCTCTATGGACGGCATCCAAGAAAAAAACCATTGCTCACTCCTCAGCACAAAACTGCGAGATTATACTTTGATAAAGAATTCTTGGCATAAGTAGTTTATAAAAGTAAAAGTATTGCTTACTCAGATGTTTATGCCTGTGTTATGAGCTCCCTATATAGGTAGCCTTTAAATATAATGTTACCAACCTCTTAAACACATGACCATCATTAAATAAAGAGCATGGTTATTTTGGACACTTTTACCTTATTTAGCACTTGTGCTTTTGCTCCAGTCAAACTAAACACTGTGGCACATTAAGTCTTACAGAAAAGTATTTCAAACCCAAACAGTGGATGAAACCTGAACTGGTGGCTGATGTCTGTGGTAGCGCCCACCTGTTAGATACTAAACTACGAAATAGAAGGCTCCGTTTATAAAAAGTGACCCAATACACTGTGCATGCAATAGTAACCCATCCTAAACCGTGTTCAGGCTGTTGAAAGTGCTCGTTTTTATTCACGATAGGCTCATCTAACAGCACGATCGCTGAGACCTTTCTAATTCTTTCCATCCGTGTGACACAGTCTTCCTGAGAAGAGCGAAGAGACAAAAACATGGATCATGTTAACGTTTATGTTGGTCTGGATGCATCACTCCGAGCTGGACCACCTACAGTCCGGCCGGCTGCAGTGGGAGTGGAGTTTGACTCACTTCTTCCATTTGTTTCTGGTCCACCCGGGCGGCCTGTGTTGTGGTTAGGGGTGTCATCGCTGTAACGCCGCAGTGGGAAATTTGTCATACAGCAGAGAAGCTCGTCTTCGGCTGAAGACATGAATGACGGGCAGTGAATGACAGCATTTCAACCTTAGCGGATATATAAACCTCAGCGTGCATGCTAACGTCAACCTAGCAGTCTAGCTTCAGTCAACCTTAATTTTGGCTCGGAAGTTCATTTAGTGTGACCCTTTACAGTGTAGTAGTTAGACAGGGAATATAACAGTTGGATTTAATAAAAGTAACAAATCAAAACTATTAAGACTAAACAAACTAAGTAAAAAAATAATAAGCAAATAACCAATGAAAAACAAGTTCAAGAACCAATGGAGATATGAGACAATAAGATAAGCTATAAATCATTACAAATAAAATGACTGAAGAGTAATAAAATAAAATAGGATGGTAAGATGAGCAGGAGTGGAGGTGGTTAGATACAATGAGTAAAGTTTCCAGTAATGTATTCCAGTTTGCTGGTGCACCAAAAAGCAGATTTTCCCAGTTCTGTAAAAACCTCCTGGCACTTAGATCTTGCATCACATCACACCCAAGTCATTCCTCAAGATCTAAGTCAAATGTCAATGTCTTCTACGGTGGTTGTCCTCAGGCCAGTCCTCAGGGATCCCCAGATGGGCCTACAGCTTGATTCTTACTCCTAACCCAGTGATTAAGCAAAACTGTGGCCTACCTGGGAGTTCTAGAAGACTGGTTCAAGGTCTACTGGCCTACAGCTTCAATCTGTGTTCCTCAGTGAAAATGCAGTTTTGACGGGCAAAATAACAATTTTATGTAAGACCTCCTTGGCAAAAATATTTTTTTCAATTGTAAATGTATATAGTTGCTGTTACACAAAGAAACTTTTTTATAATGTTAACATTTATGAACCGTGCATTAAAACAAGAAAAAAGGTATAAAGGTCAACACACTACTGTTTCAGTGTGACACCAGTGATAGCACAACTGAAACATGTTATACAGAACAGAAGCTTGTCTTCGGCTGAACGTATGAATGACAGGCAGTGGATGATTCGTGCAGCAGTTCAGCATTAGCAGCTACAGTAAAAGCCCAGTGTGGGTGCTAACGTCGGCATAGCAGCCTTGTCTGCATCACTACATAGCTGAGTCATTACACAAGATTCGTGTCAGTTGTCCAGAAATGTGTCCTGTAGAGCAGTGGTCCATACAGAGCCAGACTGTCCAGATCTGCAATCCCATCTCCCAAAACAGAGACAGATGAAAAACTGTGGACAATATACTTTAGTAGTGTGGACGAGTTTTTGACCCCTGCTCTAGTTTCAACGGCATATTACTTTTACCAAAAATAAAGTTCCCACCTGTTTTTGGACCAAATAACCCTATCATGCATATTTCATGCAAAACTAGCTGCCGTACTCTCTGTTATCAGAGTTAGAAAACACTGTGATTTCTATCAAACTAACTAACTATCTAACTAACTAACTATCTAACTAACTAAATAAATAAATAGTTAATATTGACTTTATAAACCCAATAAGCAACACAAGCAACTGCTTAGGGCCCCACGGCTGGCAATGGGCCCCCTAACAACTTCTGGGTTATTGCTAAACCATTAATGTTGTCATCATGGTACAGTTACATGGTACAGCTGGATAACCATGTCTTAAAAAGAACATACACGTCTGGACTCAAAAAACAGAAAAGAAAGACTGAAAATTTCGGAATTACATGAAGTTCAATTAATAAACCATTTGTTTTGGGTTGTAGTAGAGCTGGAAGCATGAAGCAGTTTCACTTCACCCAGCATTTATAATGGTCCACCATGGCCACCAGGGTTATATTCAAATAAGTTTAAAGTTGAAGCTGGATAATCAAGAAATACTGCATCCAGAGACCGCTGGATGGAGAATGCTGAGAAGGTTATCTGTAATTTAAAATGGATGTTTTAAACATGTATCAAATCATCATCAACTGTAAAGAGTGAGCCAGTTATAATTGCATATCATTTAGTCAGCTTGTAGTAGTTAGTGTTGTTTGTTAGTCTTTAATTGAACCTACTATCAGCTAGCAGGATGGGCCTCCCCAAGATAAACCTGCTTCGGGTGCCCAGAAGGCTAGATGTACTGTAGTAAAGTGTTATACACCCAACAATGTTTACTAAAGGACCAGCAGAAAGGGTCCAAGAAGCGCTAGCAGCTATTAGCTTTATTACTGTTGAGGTTTTTATGTAGTGCTGACATTTATGGTCTAATCTGAAGGGCTAGTGCTACCCAACTAAAGTCCTCTAACAGTTACCAACGGTTCACCACTGCAAATGATCAAGGCAGAACTTGTTAACATTTCAGCTTAAATG
This sequence comes from Semaprochilodus insignis, assembly GCA_034552555.1. Taxonomy (NCBI): domain Eukaryota; kingdom Metazoa; phylum Chordata; class Actinopteri; order Characiformes; family Prochilodontidae; genus Semaprochilodus; species Semaprochilodus insignis. The sequence goes on from CM067497.1 coordinate 10,290,412, forward strand.
ATCTCATTTCCTCTTTATTGTGGCACTTAATGCAACATGATTTTATATTTGTTTAAAATAAATTGGAAGACAAAACTGTATTTGAGCATGACAAAAATTTGGATGGCTTTAATTGAGTACTTTTTATTTCCACATAATTCCACATAGTACGGCTCTACTCACTTTGGAACCAGTTACTTTGTTTTCCACTTCGGATTTAATTCCCTTTTAATGTAGCTGGCCCTCACAGCAAAGCTGCCAAGATATGAAGGAGGCAAATGCTGTTTAGAAGAGGCTGATGGCAGTACCACAAACGTCTGCTGAAAAACACAGGAGAGTTTGGCAAATACTATATTAGACGTAAGAGGGCACGCTCCCCTTGAAGGTATAGCATCAGCTTATCTGTTTAGGGTGGAAAGGAGTTCCAAAACAGTTGAGAGAGTCGAGCTGAGCTGGTACCATGAAGCGGAAAAACAGCTTTTGAGAACTTCAAAGACTTCTTATAAAAAAGACCAGCTTAGACCCAGAGCTCCTTACATGGGTATGATGCTGACGTCAGAACAGTGACGTGATTTCAGGGGTCTATCTTATGAACATGAATGAATGGATCTATAGAAATGGTCTAAAATGTATTGCAATTTAATCTTATGTTAATGTTCATTTAAAGGTTAATGTTTTTCCACTTCCCTATACAGTTACAGGGGTTGGACAATGAAACTGAAACACCTGTCATTTTAGTGTGGGAGGTTTCATGGCTAAATTGGACCAGCCTGGTGGCCAATCTTCATTAATTGCACATTGCACCAGTAAGAGCAGAGTGTGAAGGTTCAATTAGCAGGTAAGAGCACAGTTTTGCTCAAAATATTGCAATGCACACAACATTATGGGTGACATACCAGAGTTCAAAAGAGGACAAATTGTTGGTGCACGTCTTGCTGGCGCATCTGTGACCAAGACAGCAAGTCTTTGTGATGCATCAAGAGCCACGGTATCCAGGGTAATGTCAGCATACCACCAAGAAGGACGTTTTCCTCCACCAGCATCACGTAGTGACCTGGCCACTATCCTGCAAGAAGAATGGCTTAAAATCCCTCTGACCACTGTGCAGGACTTGTATATGTCATTCCCAAGACGAACTGACGCTGTATTGGCCGCAAAAGGAGGCCCTACACCATACTAATAAATGATTGTGGTCTAAAACCAGGTGTTTCAGTTTCATTGTCCAACCCCTGTACATTACTGTGCATTGTCTATACTATATTTATGCATAATTAAGTCTCATAAAGTGGACACCAAAAAGTATTGTTTCATATTTTACTTAATATTTCTGAGTAGTCCTTTACCTCCAGATTACAACTTTTCAGTGACAAGGCATTTTGTAAATGAATGCCTCCAACCAATGTGTTGACAGCTATTATGCTGAACAGGACAAGCATACTTAATTCATACTATACATTCATCTGAACCCAAGATGGCTTTGTAATGTTGAAAACACTGATTCTAAACAATAGCAATTATGATAGAGTGATGTCATGAAAAACAAAGCATGGAGTCACTGTTACTCACGATTTCAGTGAATCAGACTGACCACCCCCTTACGAATCAATAGTATTTTCATTCATAAGTATCTGCAGCAGTGAATGACACTTAGTGAATGACTGTTAGTGTGCAGTATTCCAGGATTAGCTGTAGTAAAACCTCAAACACACCCACTGAACTTTAATTCTCTCAACTGTTCTGCAATCCTGATGTAAGCTCTACTAAATGTCAAGAATGTGCTTTCACAAAAAGGGAAGTTTCTGTCTATAAATAGACTGAACTGCTCTATTGGGCTGGAATGCGGTTTCATTATAAAATGTGTCAGTGCTCTTTGAAAGCTCATGGGTCATCAGGATGGTTTTAATCTGGACTTCCTAAAGCCGAACGGACAGATCATTTAAATTTACATAACAGAATCAGCATCGCTCGCTTACTTCAGTTTCCGCTGTGGAAAGTAGGCCATCTAATCGATCTAATTAAAACAGCTCTCAGAGAAGTGCTCCACACACATAACAGGTTCTATGTATAGGTGCTGCATACAAGCTTTTTGTATTTACATTTTGTATACGAGAGGTGTAACTGCAAAGAACCTACATGAACCCCTGCATAAACTGATAAAAGACCCCCCCCCCCAACACACATCTTTTTTCAAACATGGTTCTTTAAGGAACCAAAAAAATATTGGTGAACAACTCCTCCATTGGGGAATACCTCTTTAAGCATGCAAAGAACCTTCTAAGAAACATTAAACCATGTTTTTTTTTTTTAAATACAATTTATTCTTTGAGATGTCACACTTCCCCTTGAGGAAACCCCTTTATTAAACTTTATAAATCTTTTTTTTAAAGAATGTACAGTGTCTCCATAATGGAAAGCCTCTTAAGAACCACTTTTAGCATGCAAAGGACCACTTAAGCATTCAAAAGGTTCTCTGAGATGTCACAAATACAAAATAACCACTGGCTTCACTAAAGAACTCTTGGAGAACCCAGTTTTTGTTAAACAAAACACACTGGTTCTTCTAGGCCACTTCTCAAATGATCATTTACAGCACCTTTTCATAAAGCGAGAATCATCATGGAGAACCATTTATCCACATAAAGAACTTCTTAAGAAAACACATGCAAACAATCACTTAAGCAAAACGTCAAATCATTTTTAAGATGTCATAGTTCTAAATACAACCGCTACTTCTACTTTAGGAACCTCCTTTAGTAAAACATCACCTTCCTCATGACAGAATGAACAGCTTCACAATAATGGAACCTCTTAGGAACCACTTTAACCTTGCTAAGGACCACTTAAGCATTCAAATGGTTCTTTGAGAACCACTGGCTTCACTAAAGAACCCCTAGGGAATTCCTGTTTTAACAAACACACTTCCTCATGGAGAACCACTTTATCCATGCAAAGAACGTCTTAAGAACCACACGGGAAATCTTAAGAAAATCTTAAGAACCACTTTAACGACCCAAAGAACCTTCTAAGAACCATCCAAAAAAACCTTAAGCATTCAAACTGTTCTTTGAGAAGAAACAAATACTACCATGGGACTCCCTTAACCAAGAAAACCCTTAACAAAACATCTTCCTGTGGTCTCTCAGGAAATAATCATTTATAGCATCGTTTTTTTTAACGAGAGAACAGTTTCTCCATCATAGAGAACCACTACCCATACGAAGAACCTCCTAAGAACCCTCTTAATGTCACAAGGAACCACTTGGGGACCACTTTAACCATGCCAAGAACCTCTTAAGTGTTCAAATGCTTCTTTGTAATGTCACAGTTCTAAATATAACCACTGCCTTCACTAAAGAACCTTTAAAGAACCCCTTTTTAAGAAAACATCTCCTTTCTCCTGCCAGCTGGTAGTCTTCCCTGTTCTTTAACAAGGCTCAGTGGTCAGGGCGATGTCCAGTCTGTGCTGAAGCGTGACTAATCGGCCTGACTGAAGTTGTGTGGTGGGAGATTAGTTTTAATACAAAGCAAAGAAAAGAGAGCCATCCTGACAGCTCCATTCCTCCACCAGCAAATGGTCAGCTCCAATCCGTCTGCTGCTCCCGAAACAGCAGCTGCCTCAAAGCAAAAAGAAACACAGCTTAAGCTGCCTGCTGAGGAAATAATTGAATGTAGTCCTGCCAGGAATTCACACATCGAGACAAAAAAAAAAAAAGACCTCAAGACTGTTAAAATGCTGAGCTTCGACCGGCTGCAACAGTAATTCCACTTAATAAGGCGATGATTCTGAACTAAAAGGATCAATAACAAATAGCGGAAAATTCAATGCAAGCGCTCTAATTCTCTGCTGCGTAGAAACAGAGGAAAAACCACATCGATTTTCCCCCCTTTTTTTACTGGTTTGATTACTGGAGTGCAGGACATTCATTCATTTGTTCATTCATTAACAGCCTTCTTTCATCATTCATTACAGCCAGAAGGACAGCATGAATGAATTTAACCTGAGATATATTGCACAATTATTCATAAGCTAATGGTCTTCTCCACACTGATAAAATTTATGCTGCATTTTTGACATTTATGTAGTTCAAATACCAAATTTGAAATGTATCACAATTTATTTCTACTCTTTTCCACCCTTTGAATTAAACTGTGGGCTGAAACCCTAATAAGTAAAACAATGGTCACTTTATAACTATTTATAACTGTTCATAAATCCATTTAACTAGCTTTGCAAGGCTATTTGGTTATCGTATAACAGTTACTTAGATCAGATCACATTACTAGAAAATCGCCATTTTCTTCAGACTGATTTGGTGCTTCTGACATTTTATATGGATTTCAAGGTGCCATCAAATTAACTGATATACCGTCAGACACAAACACTGCTGTCTCCTCCTTCAACTAAAATCCTGAATTTGCAAAAAAGGGCAGTAAAAATTGGGTTTGTATCTGTAACATATCTGACTCATTAATACTGCATTTACACCTCCAAAATGTATGTACACAAGCTCATGTTCTAGCCAGAGCAACAGCAACAAAAAATGGCAGACTATGTGGAGAAATCTATCGATCAAACTACTGAATTCACCAGATCAGTGGAATAGAATACAGAACAGAAATACTCAAATATCTAGTAAGGAACCCTAGACAGACAGTTGACAAATTCAGAGATACAGCAGAAAATACTATAACAGTAAAACAATTAAAAAAATGTAAAAATATAAAAAATAAAAAGAGGTTAAAATCTTTGCAAATATATATCAACAATATTACATGAATAAATTTATTAGGAGAGAATGATATGGTGCATCAAATAGTAACCAAAAATAGTAAATCAAAAAGTAACCGAGTAACTGAAGTTACTGAATCTGTTGGATTTGCATCCAGTTTGACTGCTTTTGAATTGCTTTGGAAAGTATGTTGCAGGCAACATGCAACCAGCTGCATGAAACTTTTACTGTGCAAAGCCAGCCTGGCTGTTTCTGCTACTGTTACTTTAAGACTGATATTCCATTGCCATCAGGACGAAAGCCTTGTATAAAACGGTCATAAAATGAACTGTTTATATTAGAATCACAGATTTGCACGACCTGTTCCTTTTCCCAAGACTGAGACACAGTGAGGTTGGGATATGGATCTCATCCAGCACTCAGCTGCTCTGCTTAATGAGAGCAAAGACCTTTAAGAACCTTCTCATGTCTCCAGCCGTACAGGACAGTTTGTTATAGAGATTACATAGCTGCATATCCACGCATTCAGTTTTTCTACACTGAATACCAGGGCAGAGTTCGTCCCGTGTAGAGCTGCGGAAGTCCATTAACTCACCTGTTGAGAAATCTGATAAGAAATACATGGAGATAACACACGTATACTAGGCATTAGCAGAGCAGGGATATACTCCAGTTTACTTGATGATTGAGACCCTGTTAGGGGAGTGTAGGGCAAATAGTTATAAACAATATGCCTTGATCATCTTATATTCCAAGAGATACTTCATTTGTCAATTTTCCCAGCAATCAGAGACTTCTGCAGAGATGTACCTTAAATACTGCTTTTATAACACTGTATTATTCCAAGGCTATAAAAGCAACTGTAGAAATTCTCAATTAATATTAATAACATGCTTTAAAACGAGGTGGGTAAATTGTGTCATTATACACACAAAAGACCGACCATCACCTCATCATTACCCATCAATAGCATCCTACAGTATCTCTGTTCTTCTGGCAGGAGTGTCGGTAACAGTAGATGATGATGATGATGAAGGTAGGACTTTAGTGTGAAGTCATTAAGGGCGGAGCACACTGAGGCTTTAGCACAGCTCCATATGCTCCAGCAAAAGTTCCTGCTGGGTTTGATTCACACCATGTGTTAGCAGAAAAATACCACAACAGTTGGGTCACTACAAGGTGCAAATAATAGATCTGAGCTAAAGAAAATGTTTATCTGTTCTGAGGTGTTTGAGGTTGTAATGGCTGCCCTCAGATCTGCTCACAACTGTTTCAGAAACCATCACGAATTTCATCATGACTGCATGGCACAATTCAAAATGATCAACTGATTACACTTTATCATCAGAGAGAGAAGTATGGACCAAAAACAACAGAGTTTCTTTGCTTTGCTTTTTTTTTTACAAGTAAAAATGCTTGAAATTATATTTTATGGCAAAAAAGATTAACTGCATAGAATAACAACCAATACAATACTAATGTAACATAATATATGAATGCATTTGTTCACTCATAGTGGTCATAGCTATTGTCTTAGGTAAGATAAGCCTCAGCCTGCACACGAATAATAACTGGGCCAACTATGCCAATAATAACTGGATTAGACCGGACACGATTAAACCTCAACCTAAACTTAACTTAAACTTAAAAAGTTGATTAGTCATTTAAAAATTTAAACCACTGATTGAAAGACATACCTTCTGGGCAAGGGACAGTAGTAGTAGACAGTTTGTATGATGATATGCAAATTTTGAATTGTCCACTTTGTCTTTTATCCATTTATATCTGTTTATGTCTTTTCTTTATATATTTACACACACAACATGTACACACACACACACACACACACACACACACACACACACACACACACACACACACACACACACACACAGGGTTCCAAAGAAAAACAAGTATCTTCAAAACGGCAGCTTTAGGGAGAGGGCAAAACATTTACTTTTAATCTAAATGAATGTAAAGCTATTTAATTACATTTTTGACAAATTTATGTTGGTCCATTCATCACAAATATTTCGGTAAAGGGCAGATTATAATAACAAAAACTGAGATGCGTTTTTTCCCCTCACACACACGTATACATCTGTCACTATCATAACAAAACCTAGCAGCTACATTTTTGTCATTTTTAAAAAATATATATATATATTAAAAACACCATTTAACATTTACATAACAGAAATAGTCATAGGCGATTTAAAATATATTTTTTTATATTTACGTCCGCCATATCCTGTAACATCTTTGGAGAAAAAAGGTTTTCGGTTCTGTTAATGACAGGGAAGTCAAATAAGCTCCCCCTTCTTTTAAGTATTTTGGAAAGACTCTCAAAATGAAAGAGTTAAAGTATCATTTTTGTGAAATACTGACACAACAGCCTGACCGATATAAAACTTGTCCAGAAGTATAAAGAACATTTAAAAATCTTTAACACTATGCGGTAGTTCATTCATGTGGTCATTCATGAAAACCAGTAGTGGTTCTTCTGTGTCATCACGCAAAAAAGCCTTTACGTTTAGTTCTTGCAGACCACGACTCAATATTTAAATTGTTCTCAACAGTCACATCTCTCCAATTCAAACAGCAATTCTCCACATGTTGAATAACATTCAAAAATAGTTATCAATAATTAAATATAGTTAGATTAAATTAAATATCAGCCAATTTCATCAGCATATCGGTTGGGCCCTGGCCATGGAAATCAAGGCTTGATAAAAGAGAAAGAAAGACAAGCACACAGATATTTTTCAACACGAACTGATGTGATTTTACTGCATTTCAGAAACTGAAACCTTTTATCACACTGTGCAACCACAGAGAAAAATGCCCTCCAGGCAAAGTGAACTTAAACAGATTCAAGTAATCAATCTTTTTAATTCACCGAGATCATGTGGATTTGGAAAAAAAAAGCTGTTCTGGGAAAAACAAACAGCAAAACAGGGTCTCCTTTCAAAGCTCCTCCAGAATGCAGTTATTAAAAGCACTCAGTTGATGCATTAAGTCAATACAACACACAACATGGGTGTAGATGTGTTGGACAAAACTGTGAGGAGAAGAACCATAGAAACAGAATTAGCAGAAGGTTGTAAGGTCTGTATACCAGCATTTTCCCAATGTACTTGTTTTCAATGTTTCTTTGCTCCGAGAATTGGCGACTCCAGAAGATCTGAACTACCCAAAATGATGCCAAAGAAATGCCGTAACCTTCTGGGTAATTCTGTTTTTATGGTACACCGTTTCAGAGGGCAAGGCAGTTGGTGTTTCTTTACTGAAGCCTCCAGTTGCCTTCACTGGGGTACTTTAGATTTCATTTAGCCTCTACTTTTTAGCTCTAACACCAGTTTTATCCTTTAGTTTTTTTCTTCTGCATATGATACTCTGCAAGTCATACACATCCATATAGATAAATGAATGCTTTATGTCAGCATAAAAGGTAAGCTGGGTGACTATATATGAAGACAACAACTACAACTTTCACAGCACTGCCATTGGTTAATCTTTAAATACTCAAGCACTGTTATTCATAGATTAAAAGTAAAAGAAAACAATGTAACCCCCCCAAAAAAGATAAACTACGGAACTTTGCTTTACCCTTATAATGTTTCATTTTATATCAATGGCATGATATACACCTGTTTTTATCCATACCACTTGGAGACTAAGTGAAAATTAAAAAAAAAAAAAAAAAAATCAAAACATCTATCAATCAGGGAAATGCTCTATATAGTCACTTAAATTTCTTTTAAAGTCAACAGTACCATGCATTAACTCATTATCTGATTAGTTTTTCTCTTTTTTTTTTACATTTGCTTGCTCATTTCTTTTAATAGTTAATTTCTCCATAGTAAATAAATGTGTTAAGATAGTGTTGTCTTCACATAGACTGAAAGAATGCTTTTTTTTAAGCCTCTAAATCTGTCATTTCCTGGGACACATCCACCCTATTGCATGTTGACACGTGTGAAGGATACAGCGGCGGTCGCGGGGCTCCAACGGAGCAACAGAGGTTTCAGCTCCTAGACGACGGCCTTTGAATCCTTGCAGTCCTGAGCAGTGGTGCCTGAGTTAGTCTGTTTACTGTCCGTCCTCTCGGCCAGGTGCTTCGCTTGTCTGCAAAAATGAGCACGCATACACTGACGAGTACTGCCTCAAATGCAGGAATGAGAGTCCATATGAAAAAGATTCATTTCCATGCAGAGTGATCACACATTTTAAGCATTTACTGATAGTGGTGGGCAATACTGGAAAATATATTACTGCAATACTTCAGGACCGAACCATCAGTGCTACATCTTAAACAATACTATCTAAGACTTTTTCAATGTTTTGCATACTCCACTGAACTATAGCCAGTTAAATGGGACTAATTTCATTCAATGTGTAATGAAACATGCAGTTGCACAGTGTTCTGCGAGTGCTGATTCCACAGTACGCTTAGAAAAACAATCATTTGTCACAATAACAAAAAATATCCATTAATATTATCCAGCACTCTTTCCTGGTCTTACTAGATGGCTGCGCTGGTATTTTAGTTGTTTAAATTGTCACTAAGATATCACACATGGTTGCTTGAATGTTACTAGATAGTTGCCATAGTGTATCAGGTGGGTGTGGTCAAGCAGTTGCTGTGTAATCCCAGGTGGTTGCTATGCAGTTTATAAGGGTGTTGCCATGTCATTGCTGTAGCATTGGAGATGGCTGCTAGGATGCGCTAAGCTGGTTGCTGTGGAATCCTCAGGGGATACTAGTGGTCCGTCAGATGATAAGGCTTTGCTGTGTAGTTGCCATTGTACTGGAAGTGACTATATTGGAGGGTCCTGCTACATGCCCAATATGTTATCCCATAGTTACAAGGTGGTTGCTAAGTGGTTGCCATGGTGTTCCATGTGGCTGCTAGTGTACACGCATCATGGTGACACAAGAGAGCTGTACAAACTTCATCAAACTTAATCATTTGTTGAGCATACTGCTATTCGTCTATACAGAAAAAAAAATCATCCATTTAGGATTCATTAGAATGCTGTAGTCTGAATGGGTGGGGCCAGACAGCTGTTTTGAAACGTTAATAATGTTTACATACTGCATTAAACTGTTATTTCAAAAAAGTTAGGAAAATCCAGATCTGAATTTTGATATGGGCCTTATAACAACAGAAGGAAAGGGGGATCATCCTGAATGAATAAAGGTGATGGAGTTCTCAGGATTTTTCCTTCTAATTTCCTTACAGGCAGTGAAGCTGCGCAGTCTTTCCCTCCTAGTCTGAATGCTTTTCTGCATTACAAAGCTTCAGCCACTGAAAATAAAGCCCTCTAACCTTTTCTTACGGCACACCTACTATGAAAATATTCTTGAACGGTTGGAGCGATTTCCGTTTGGTGTGCCCATCATTTCCATTCTCATATTTCATTCTCCACTGCCCTACTCATCAGATAAGATAATGAAAAGGTTAGAGAGAGAGAGAGAGAAGGGGGTAGAGAGAGAGATGGTGTATATAAGAGAAAGGACAGAAAGAAAATGAGGTATGACAGAAATAGATGGAAAAAAGAGAAAAAAAGAAAGAAAGAAAGAAAGAAAGAAAGAAAGAAAGATTAACAGAGACTAACAGAGCAAACGGTAGAGGACAGAAAGAGATAGAAGGAAGAAAAAGGAGGGAATGCAGCCAGAGAGACAGAAAGACAGGTACAGAGAGAGAGAAAATGCAAGAAAGAGCGATTCCCATAGGCTCTCATTATGTGTGGATAAAGATCACGTAAAATCCTCCTCTGCCATAATAAAGCAGAGCTGCACTGTGGAATGAAAATCAGCACTTCTCTCCACATAGCAGTGTCTTTATAGGAGCTTTACAATTAGCAGCTCTCCTGAACTAAGGTCATGTGACAGACCAACTGCGGGGAGCTGAGGTCCAAACACTAACCGAATAAGAATGTAATGGATTATATATAGTACATATAGTACAAAACATGTTGTGTTGTGTAACTGGCCACTGAAAAAGCATTGCTGTGTTGTTTAAGGTGTAAAACGGCAGGCACTTTGCCTTGCAGGCCTCACTTTGGGCAGCTCCGAATTAGACACTAGCATGTAAAGTCTTGGGAAACACACATTTGTTTAGGGTAATATTTATGAATCAAAACATACATTATTGTGGAAGATTTGCACCTTAAATTGAGTATTATTGCCTACTTTTGTTCTTCTGAAAAAACTTTCTGAATTTTTAATGTACTTACATTTCACATGATCCATTCTCTACTTTAATTGGTCCATCCACCGGATCCAGTCCTTGTTCTGAAAGCTGTTTCAAGGCACTAAGAGCAGCCTGTGGACAAGAAAAGAGTATCTTTTACACCGAGAAAGTGACATCACACAGCAAAAAAAAAAAGAAGGCATTTTACCACCTTGAATCAAATCAGTATATCTATTATTTTTTAATATTCTATATTATGTTTTATCTATTTTCAGTCAGTACTACTGATATAAAGGGATCTTGTCCAGCAATAGATCCCACTGCACTGAGAGACAGTTTGGTAGTTTTTCAAGCATTACTTCAAACCAAATTATCGGCAAAGGAAACTTTTATTTGACGACGTGTTAAAGTGTTTAGAATCTGACTTAATATTCCAGGAAAATAAATACTACATATACTGCCTACACTGCAGTCTCTCAACTGGCAGCAGCAGTTATCTCATTTTTAATTATATTTATACAACAGTTTAATAAAGCCAAGGAAAAACATAAACCACATTATTGTTTTGCTTTGAAACTGGTCATTTCTTCTGCCAAAAAAGTGGTTCTAGCAGTAAAGCAGCTATGGGGTGGAGAAGCTTTGCTCACAGATGTACCAACTGTCTGATACCTACTAAAAACTAAGCATTCCCAGATTAATTCTGATTGATTAAAATCTGAAAGAGTTAAATCTGTCTGTTGGAAAAATGTACACAGTCTGTTGTTATGTAAACAGTGTAAACAATTTCTCCCTCTGTGACAAGTTATCTGAAGCTGATGTAGTCACTGGACTTTCTTTGATGTATTCTTTTTTCCTGCAGGTACTCACTTCTGTTCAATTCTGTTGTAGCTCTGAGAATCTCCTGCCTCTACACGTCACACTAATTCAGCAGTCTGTGGCTGGTTATGTTGCGTGTCAGTGCGTCAGCCTATTCTGGTTCTTGGCCAAAAAAACTTTGCCAAAACTCACCCACTGACGATATACAGAAGTCTGGCTTGCAAAGCTAGCTGCGGTGGTGAGTGGAATAATGTGGTGGAAAAAAAGTTCAGATATAACACAGGTAGAAGTGTGCAGAACATTTGTATATGAAAGCAACAGAACACTAGAGAGAACATCATGAATAACATGATGTTCTTAAACAGAACACACACGCTCCAGTGTCCTGCTGCTTTAATACAACAGTTCATAAGTAATATTTCCACTGTTAGTGTTATTCATTACTTTTACTGCTTTGGTAATACAACAAAAAGAGAGAAAGAAAGAGAAAGAGAGGGAGAGCGCGAGAGAGGGAGAGAAAGAGAGAGAGAGAGAAAGAGAGAGAGAGAGCAAGCAAATGTGTGTGTCCACCTGGTCAGTGTGTGTGATGCTTGCTGACTTTTTCTCCTACACACTGCCAATGAACACCAGATGTGCAGGATGGAGCGACCATGACATAAATCTAACAGCACCCTCCCACTCCAACACACACAGATGTGAGGAGATACTCACAGTTACAGTACTCTCTCGCCCATTATTCCATATGCTGATCTGCACATATATATTAACTAATCTGAAGACAGTTAAAGACCGCTAAAGGCAACTAAAAGCAATTAGGGATGATGAAAGACAGAAAAAACAGAAAACAGTTTAAGACAGCTAAGTACAGGCAGAAAGACAACTAAAAGACATCAAAAGACAAAAACTGAAGCCTAATATAGATAATAAAAGATGGCTAAAAGCAGAAAGAGAACTGAAGACAGAAAGACAGCTAAACAACTAAAGACAACTAAAGAAAATGACAACTGAGGAGAAGTAAAGAGAGCTTAAAAAAGGCATCTAAAGACAGATAAAGCCATCTAAAAACAACTAAAAACAGAAAAACTAAAGATGACTAAAGGACAGAAAGACAACTAAAGACTGAAAGGCAACTGAAGCTGTAGACACTCAGAGAAAACTACGTACAACTAAAGATTGACAAAGGCAACTGAGAACAAATAAAGACAAATTAAAAGACAACTAAAGACAGCTGAAAACTGCTAAAGACTGCTAAGACAGCTAAGGACGGACAAAGACTGCTAAAGACTGGTAAGACAGCTAAGGACAGACAAAGATTGCTAAAGATGGCTGAAGACAATGATAATTACAGACTGATAAAGGAAACCAAAGACAGCTAAGGACCAATAAAGACAACCAAAGAAAAAAGACAGACAAAAACAGACAGCTAAGACAAATGCAGACATTAAAAGATGAATAGAGATGACTAAAGGCAGGTACACAACTAAAGCTACCTATGGACAGCAGACAGCTAAAAGCAACTGTTGGCAACTCTTGACAGATAAAGACAACTAAAGGCTATTAACAACAGTAACTACAACTAGTTAAAGTAAACACAGACAACTAAAGACGCCTCCAGAAGAACTGAAGAAATAGAAAACTAGGTTACTAACAGCCACTTAAAACAGCTAAAAGTATCTAAAAACAGCTACAGACAGCTAAAAGCAATTAAAGACCACTACAGAGTAAAGGAATCAATAACCTCTGACCAAAAATAAAAGCTCATTCCAATTTATCACCTTAATTCTCATTGAAGTTCTACAAAAAAATGCAAAAAGACTCCAAAGAATAATGAATGCTATATTAGTAGGAGGTTAAAGGACAGAGTGAATGAGACTGAATGACTTAATGATGGAGAAAAATCACCACTAATAGCAGAAAAGGGCTTGTGTGAATGTAGAACATGCTGTATGGAATGTCTGCTCCTTATCTGCTTCTAAAATCTCAGCGAATGATGAAGGCTTATCTATAGTGTAACACGCTGTCCAGCGGTCTGCTGTAAATCAAATTTTAATACCTTTTTTTGATTGATGACCAAAGTATGTAGGTCACAAGAAGGAGGAGACAGTTATTCGGCAAAGTAACTGGTCAATACAGCAGAAACTAATTTACAAGTAGCCAGACTTTTCAATGAAAGCAGAACATGCACACAGAAATCCTCTATTTGATTTTTTACATAAATATGCATACAACAGCAATTTAAGAACCTGAGACATCTATAAGATGATGGAACTAAAGACGGCTTATGACTCTTAAAGGCAACTACGGACAGGAAGACAAAGGAGGCTGGCTAAGACAACTAAGACAAAGGTGACATTCATAACATTCATATCTTAACAGAATGAGTAGTGAATTTGTGTCAGTGTGTTTCTTTAACCATTTCCAAAACTCTTCAAGAAAGGCCAGTATTAACTGGACTTATCCTTCGATACCTGCCTGTTTTATCTACTTAATAATTCATTGGAATAAATATGGTGTTACTGACGAAACTGTATAAATCCATGTGATGGGTGGAGAGACCAAGGGGAAATAAATCTGGAACTTTGTTCTTCAAATGACCTCACAAGATATCAACTATTGTTTTTTTAATAGGAAATGTGTCACTTTTATGTTCATGTTTTTTATGTTTTGAGAAACAGTATGGAGTATGGAGATAATCGAGATGGAATGGGTTAATCTTGGCAATTATGTACCAGTCAAAACATTAAGTACATTCATTTTCCAGGAGATACTTCTGAGAAGATTAGATGAGATAATCCACTAGTAAACGGAAAGAGAATGTCCAAGTGAAAATAAGTGAAAGACAGGAGTTTCAAAACTGTCCCCAACACATAAACAGCACTCAAAGCTTTCGTCTTTGGGAGAAAAGAGAAAATCAAGCTCCCATCCCATCCTTTTCTCCCCATCCTTCCACCGTAAAAAGACACCTCAATGCTATGGGTCTGAAAGGAGGTGTAGATGTTACTGGAAAAAACACAGACACAAATGAAGACCAGAACTGGTTTTATGGTCTGAAGAGTCAAAATTTAACACCTTTGGAAGTAACCATCAGTCAAGCAGTACGAGTTTGGTGCATATGGAATTGGTTATATGTTTTTGAATGAAGGCATTATGAAAGCTGATATGTAAAATGTTTTGTTCTAAAGCAAGGATAATGATCTTAAGCACACTGCCGTAAAGTTCAAGATGTACATATCCAACCAAAGACCCGCTGGTGTTTTCGGAATCACCCCAGAGTTCAGAGTTCAACATCACTGAAAGTATGCAAATGTGGCGACTTCACAATAAACAGAAAATGTAAAACCAACCTCCAAAACTGAACTTTAGTTTGGAAAATGATTCCTACAGATTTCACTGAAAAGTTGTGAGCGTTCTGAACAGAATGGCAGCTGTAATAAATGTAAAGTAGACACAATATGTACTAAAACATTAGATATGATATTTAGCTGTTGGGAGCTTCTGCTATACAGAAAAAATCATACTTGTAGATCTGGACCAACTTGTACTTAATAGTCATACTGTCTGGAAATTAAATAAATCAAGGCTGGTCTCTGATTTCAGTAATACATAGTAATGTAAAATATCAAGAAGTATGATGTTTTACTGATGCCATGTCACCCACCACTGTGCTGCATCTGCTTCTTCACGGCCTGATAACGTCCATGAATCACTGACCATCGGACTCTAAGACAAATAGCCCTCTATCTGTGCTAACAATCCTCAACTGTGGCATTATTTTTCTACCGAGATAGAGTGGGGATGAGTGAGATATCAACACAGGTGAAATGTGTTTAGTTTAGAGCGACAGTCTGGAAGTGGTCCATCCTTGCTAGACCCAACCCCCCACCCGCTACAGATAACACACACCAGCACTCAGCGGAGGCATTAGCCGACAAAATGGATCTGTCTCAGCCGAACGCTACTTTGCAGGTTTCATTCATCACCTTGCCGCTGGGTTCAAAGGACGGCGCGAAGAGGGGGGTGGGTGAATGTGGAATGTAACTGAAGGCTAAATATGGGTGTGCAGACTAAAAGGCCGAGGTGGATGAAGAAGAGCGAGCACTGTCAGAGGACAGAGACGACTCATTTTTCTAGGTCACTTTAATGGCTTTTCTGATTGCATTTTCACTTCCTTCACTGCCTTGGCTAAACAGCGGCGATTCTCCAGAGAGCCAGTGGCCAGCAGGAGTGGGGTGATGGATTGACAGGAATGGTGTGGGGGGAGGGGGGTTCCCCACATCCAGCAACAACATGGAAACCCTCAAACCAGCTGACAGTTTATCACTCACTAACCCAGGACAAAGAGAGAGTGCGTTAGGGTTCAGATGCCAGCTAAAGCTAATAACATCTGTATCTGAATCTTTCAGGCTTCTACTTAAACGTGTAATTTGGAACAAAATTTGTTTTACTGGTCAAAATTCCTGTGAACAGCTAAATGAGAAAAAGATGACTTGATTTCCAAAGGCATACATTCAAGATAACAATTTGGAATATTTCAAGCAGTATTACTTTTTCATTTCCATCTTTCACAGTTTCAAAATAGCAAAAAAGGAAAAGGGGACAAAGCAAATGTCTGGCCACCCTGCATGGCCAGTGCTTAGTAACACTCTGCTTGAAAATGTTTTGTGTAGCCAGCTAGGAGTATTTCACTTCTTGTTCTGGGAGATTCTTGGGCCATTGCATCTTGCATGAACAGCTCCTTTGAGGTCTATCCACAGATTTTCTAAGATGTATTGTTGGGGGCACTGCAAGGGCCATGGCAAAACCTTTAGCCTGCATACCTTGAAGTAGTCCCTTATGGATTTTGAGGTGTGTTTAGGATCATTATCCTGGTCTGTTTGCTTCCACAAATTTCTAGTATTTAATTGAATCCATTCTTCCTTTCACCAATGCAATTTCCTGGTGTCCTTGGCTCCAATACAAGCCCAAAGCACAATCAATCAAAGCCCTTTCTTACCAGTTAGTGAGGTGTACTTTTCCTGAAAGTCAGTGAGAGTTGAGAGTTTAAGAGTGTCAGTTCACAGGACTGCTTTCTAAAATGCTTCAGGTTTGTTTAGCTGTTTCTTCTGATGCTGAATGTTGTAGGGATGCAGGATGCATCACCCTGAAGGTCTTTGCAGTGAAATGGGGGTTTTCTTTTGCCTTTCCAGCAAACTTACCAGCAGTTTTCTATGACAGCTTTTTTGGTCTTCCAGACCTCAACTACAACTCATGTTAACTGCCATTTCTTAATTACGTTAAAACTGAGGAAATGGCTACCTGAAAATGCTTCCTATAGCTTTCCCCTGCTTTGTTGGCCTCAATTATTTTAATTTTCAGGCAGTTCTAGGCAGCTGCTTAGAGACGCCTAGGCTGCTGCTTGTTGGGTCAAGACTTAAGGAGTCAGAGTATTTATAAAACTTGGAAATTTGCATCATCTGCTCTTTCCTAACAAGGACTGTAAACATGGCTGGCTAATTAAGGTCCGAGACCTTAGGAAAGTTGTCTAAGACTGAAAGTTATCTAAGGCTGAAATCCCTTTGGGTGGCCAAACTTTTAAATGGTGCTTCTTTCCTTTTTTCCCCCACTTCTTTCAAAACAAGAAAAACACATGAATCTTCCTTAAAATGTTGAGAGGGATGAATGATTTAATTCATGCCTTTTGGAGTTCAGTTCATTTTCTACTCACCCAACAATTCACAACAACAGGCATTTTAAACAATGGTGCCCAAACTTTTACATGCCACTGTTCATGCCTAAAATGTCTCTAAGACCGCTCAAACTGCATTCAGCACATCATTAAGGTGATGTAAATTTGTTGGTAAGGTTCAGGAAACCTTATGTCTTAATGCCTTTTATAAACATGAAATAAACTGGGGTATATGGAAATTCATATACATTAGATTTTTTACATAATCCTTTTTTTTAAACAGGCAAAAAAAAACCACAGAACTCATCAAAAAATGATGGCCCACATCCAGGCTTCAACGTTCTGCTTCCCTTTTTAGCTATATAGTTAACACTGTGTCATAAAGCATCAGAAACAATATATTCCAGAAACCATAAGTCCATGAGGGACTACTGAACAACTCCACACGGTTTGTGGTGAGCAGATAATGGTGCACACATTGCATCATGGAACTACACTTTAGGCCAAAACCTTGTAACCTCGTTCATGTAGTAACTTTCTGTGAGAGAGCTTTTAGAGGTGGACGTCTGCTTCCCATCACCCACGCTCTGAATAACTGAACAAAAGAGATTCCCTAAAAGGGAGCATTTTACACCAAAACACTCTGAAAGATTTTGTTTACATCTTAATCGGCGAGAAAAGAAGAAATGATGTCTCAGTGCTAATTTGAAGGACTTTTGTTTTTTTTTCCCTAATGGTCCAGCGGAGGTTCCCACCACACTATGTTTCTGGCCCGATCCAAAAGCATCACTGTGGCTCCCTGCTGCTCTTTGATCGCTACAATATCGTCTGTTTTGTTTGCCACCTCACTGTGCTGAGGCGGAGACCATGGACCATTTAGTGCTCCATTAGCTCTGAGGCAGAGGAGCAGTGCTGCATCTTTGGCTCCACTATAAACAGCCCTGTGATCTAAAACACAATCAAACACTCTGCAGGTGTACACACACACACTTTCCCAACAATGCTACACACTCGGCCCCTCCAAATCTCTGAACGGAAAACCAAATCCTGCTCTGTGTTTTCCTTATTACACAACTCCAGCTACATCAAAGCAAACTAAACAGCCTTCTAGTCAACGCCTGAAGTCATCTATCAGACCCGAGAAAGGAGGGATTTAAATATATGTATGATGTACTGAAGGATCTTTTTCTAGACTAAACAACCATCATGTTGGCAAGTAGGGAGGACTACACTACAATGTAGAGCACTTGTTCATGGGTATCTGAAAATACATGTAAAAAATCCATGTACTTTTAAGGTGCCATAACTTTTGCACAGACCACACTATTATGTTTTATTTTTCCTACAATATATCAACTCAAACAAAAAATGTAAAATCACCATATGCAATTAAGAATTGATTGATAGTTAAATGCAAATTAACTTAAACAGAGTCAAAAGTCACAATATCTTGTGTGAATGAAGGTTGGACCCATATATTCACACTGATTACTACATTCCATCACCAGCACACCGAGTCCAGTACATAGAACTGACATACACTGAAACTTTGTATTCCAAAATCCTAGACTGTTATATAACAGTCTTGACTAATAAAAAAAAAATTAATTCCCAAAATTTAGAGCAACGGCAACAAAAATACTGTTAAAAATGCTGTTAATCTGTTAAAGACTGATGCTGGATGAACTTTTTCCAAGAAAATGTAACTTTTAACGGCATGGTTGAGAGTCATCCTTCGCCAGGTTCATAATCAAACGTTTTGGTCCACCTTAAATACTACGGGTCGTACAGGGACCAGAATGTAACTGCGGTGCCCCTTATGGTGGAATGAAAAATCTGCAAAGCAAGATAACTACAGCTTCCACATATTTAAAAAGATACTGGACAACTTTCATTCAAAGTTGCTTGTTCTGCACGCTTTGCTCTGTAATGGTTTCTCAAAACTTGGACAATATCGAGCGGCTTAGCTCAGGGTTCGACACTGAAGAAACTCAATAGAGGGGCAGTTCCAAATTTCTTAGCATCATAACACCAACAACCGTTTGTTAGGTGGTCTGACTGAAAGAGCTGACATCATGCTGCTAACTTGTAAACCTGAAGCTGTTTCCATGTATTACAGGGGACCTACTGCACTTTCCCTTTGTTTTCTTTAGTATGTTATATTGTTTTTTGTGCATGTAAACTATCTGCAAAGTCATAAAGCCTAACGTATATGCCAGAAGGAGAAACTCTCTCTCACAGAAACCACTTTTCTCAGCTGCCTGAAACAGCTTGTTGGAATAAAAGCCCTCTTCTTTGTTACAAGGTGACCTCATCTTTAAACACAATGCTTACTGCCCACCTAAAGGCAAGCTTAGCATGCCTTTACACAATACACAGCAGCTACTGCTTGCTGGCCAATCAGAACAGAGTGCAAGAGCTTACCAATCAAGAGCACACTATCAGGACAGGGGGGTTTAAAAACACAGGAGCTCAGAGACAGAGGGTGAATACAGATGTGCAGTATGAGAAAACTAATGTGTTTTTGAAACACTGAAGCATGTAAAAGTATTTTAGTAGACCCTCCAAAACATTAGTGTACTGTAAAATGAGCATAATCAGAACTCTGTCTTAAATATAATTGACAACTGTGTGTTTTGTGTGCTTTCCAATTTAAGAGTTACTCATTTCTAAAAGTGAATTTAGCTGTACTGTATCGCCTGAATTCTAATTCCTCACACCTGTTTCTGATTCCCTGTTTGTATATATATTCCTCTGTTTCCTTTGTCTAGTCGCAAAGTATTGCATTTCTGCGTACTGAGCGTCTCTCCTGTTTTCTGTATCTTTTGTTATCTTTGGACCGGCGCTTTGTTTATTCGTTTTTTACTCTTTTGCCTGCTCCTTCAGTTCTGGTTGCCTGTTCGAATTGTTTTCTCTGGTTTTGACCTTTGAATTGTTTTTTGGTTTTCGACTTTGGCCCTTTGGCTTAGTTATGTCTCGGATGTTACTTCCGCTACTGATTCATATTGCCCTGGACGGATTTTGTACTAATAAAACTAACTGGTCTTTTAACTCTGTGCACGTCTGGTTAGACCCACCAGCGTTACAGTCCACTTGATCACAAAATATACAATACCTCAGTGATTCTAAAGATATGCGACTTGTTGACCACAAACCAAAGTCACACATGGGAGAAAAAAAAATCTGATCAGGACTGCATGGACGTTTTAGAGATGTCAGCATAGCTAAAGCAGTATGAGCAACCCCAAAACAGCAAGACTATTTTGACTTTTATTTTCTGGCAGAAATTGGACTTGATAGGTGTGATGGCTTGGAAGTCTACTGTGACTTAAAGCCTACTGTGTTCATAACATGCCACCATCACTGTGTTAGAAAACTCTTCTTTACATTCACACTCTACATGGTATTTTGTGCAGAGCTATCTTGAGTTGGCTGACATTATATTATAGGTATCATCACCCTCTACTGGGCTGACATGATCATGTAAGTGTTTCTGAGTTGTGTGTACAGTGTTGTGTGCATGAATAGACAAGACACATATCAATACAATGATGCAGTTTTTTGTCCTGCAAACTCGCCAAGAAAAGAGCCTCCGATCCCCTCTTGTAAGTGTATTTTACATCCATAAAGCCTTGCACAGGCCTCAGCGCAGCTGCAGCAGATGAGCCTCTGTCTGGAAACAGGACATACCATAGCCCTCGGCTCAATGAGCTGTGAAATCACACCAAAGGAGGAGCCCAATAGGAGGCAGACGAGGAATTTCTGTCCTTATCAGCTCCAGCTTACACACAAACATACTCTCCATTTTTCCTCTCCACTCTTGCTGCCTAACCGCCAAAGCCCCATCCACCCCCCCGCCTAAACACAAAACAAGGAGAAACTCTTTCTCACTTTCTCCTTACAATGTTTATCACTGTAGAGATAAGAGCAGTGAGAATGAACAGAGTGATTAATACTCAACAGCTTCACACCTCCCTTATTGTTCCTCATTAACACGTTTCACATTCCTGTCTGGAAGATTCCGTTCACTGTAAGTACTTGGATACAGTAAAAGAACACTCAAAAGGTAAAAGTAGCTGTAGAGGAAGGGTTAACAATGTAAAGAGAACCTTCTAAGCTTACAATAATACAGAAAAATAAAATACAATAAAATACATAATTAATTAATAAATAAATTAGATGACATGACAGTGGCCAGACATTTAAAAACTTTAAAAAGTTAATTATTTACAACATTCATATACAGAGAGCACAGTATAGTAGCAGTTGTGGTTTTAGAGTTGTGACAGTAAGCAGATGGCTCAGGTAAACTCCAAACCCCAATAAGCCCACGTGTATATGCATATCTGTCTGCATACCCGTTTTGTACCTGCTGAGGGTGGATTATGTGAGCAGACAGGTGTGATTGGAACATGAGAAATGCAGATGTTCCTGTAAGTGCTTTTGAAGGTGTTTGGGTCAGTGGTTTAACAAGATCTTAAGGGCCCCTCATACAAAAACATATCAACATATCTAACATATCAACACAAAGAAAATGATCACAATGTACTTGTTAACTGGCTCTAGGTACATCTCAACTGAGTGGGTGCTCTAATGCTGTCTTCTTGATATCTGGAAAAATCTGTTTCTTTTCCTGGAAACAATGGACGTAAACCAGTGCATGTTACAAAAGCTTTAAAAGCTCTCATATTAGAAATATAGTTTATTATTTATTTAATTTCTGACTCCATAATTGAAAATTTAAATTCCAACTCAAATTGATTAAATTGGGGGTAAAAAGATCTTTCATGACTTAATTTGTCATATTACATCTAGTTTTGTTGCACTTTAGATTTTTACCAAAACACGTAGGCTGTACGATGAAATTAGAAGATTGGACGCAACATAACGGTAAGTTTTTTGGAGCATGATTATTTTTTCTTAACTTGAACCCTACAAATAAAAACATGCTTTGGTTCTAGCATCTACCCCTTGTGCAATGCATACATGGGGTGAACTCTAACTGGAAAAAAAGAATGCAAATGCATTTTAATTCAAGATTTTGTCTGAACCAGATTTTGTCTGCTACTTATGTAAACATCATCAAATATTAATATTAATATATATATATATATATATATATATATATATATATATATATATATATAATAAAAAATANTTCACAAAAGTTCATTTTTAAACACTGAAATCATACCATATATATATATATATATATATATATATATATATGGTATGATTTCAGTGTTTAAAAATGAACTTTTGTGAAAGTTCTCTGATCGTTCACTTTTGGGATTTTTATTCTAACAGCATGGTAAATTAACTAACTAAGCCTGATTGCTATTTGTTCAGCCATTTTTTTAGCCATGCTACCTACTCATTAGCTACCATAGCTATCCACAAGTCCTGGCTTTAAAATTGTGTAATTAAGAATGTAAAGCATCTAATAAAAATGTTGAGGCCCACTGCAACTGCCTTGTCTGCATTGCCAGTTAGGATCCACAGCCTGCTGTGCTGAAGTTCAACACTCCATCCAGCCAGGTGAGGAATTACTTTCATTACACTGGACGAATCAAACTCCCGCAAAGATCCTTCTGCCTGCTGCGGTTCCCACACTCATCTACACACTGAAGGCCTCAAACAGTTTTATTTAGAAAGCTTAAAGCAGCCACAACACATAAAGTAACTAGCTTTCAGACAGGAAAGCTAATCCTGCTAACAATAAATGACAATGAACAGCCAACAGTTAACATTTGCAATGACCTCATGAAAATTGGTGGCCATTAGCTTCTAGTCAGTATTGGTCACACTAGGTCAAAATATTCCTTTATATGTAAATGGGGCAGGAATAATCCACAAATCACATACACAGTTGATTTCGGAGTGATGCATTTGCCTGCATTCTACACCGCTATCATTAAAACACCAACTGAGGGAACACCTCAGAAAAAACATGTTCCATCCCTCCATTACAGTTCCAGAANGAACACCAGAACAGTTCCAGAACATATCAAAGCTGTTTTGGCAGCCCAATGCCTTACTGATGCACTTCATGTCGGGTTTTCCTTTAATTCATCATATGATTGCAGTAGTACAGCAAATAAGTAGCTTTGGCCCAAATGTCAAATATAATACGACTAAAATCATAAAGCCACACAAACCTAGATGAGTAAACCTGCATATATTGAATCAAACAAGCAGTTTAATTTCTATTTTGTGACTCACTAAAATGTAAATTAAACAGTATAAAACAACATAAAAATAAAAACATATCCATCTATGCAGTAGTGAGAATGAAAACCGTAAATCTCTGAGAGCTGCTGCACTGCAAAACACTACATAAACTGGGAAATAACGCCTTAAATTCTCAATTAATTAAACTCTAAAAGCTGGGGTCGAAAAAGCTGATGTCCTGTGAAGGAGCAGCATGAACCATCTGCATTCTCTGCAGGCTCGACTAATCAAAATTCCAGATTCTGCCTGTTCATGGAGCAGGTCCAGAGTGCCGGGTCAATAATGACCGCAGCGTCCCCGGGGACAACGACTCCGCTGACATGGGAAGTCATAAATTAGCAGCCGAAATGCAAAGGCATGCCATGCGTCATTTAGACCAGAGAAAACTGCTTTATCTGCTTTAGCGTTCCTAGGACAGCACGTCTGGAGCACATGGGAACAGAGCAGGGCTCCACACCATATCAACCCCCAAATTTGACATATCGGAACCCACACTCCACACACCTGAATGCAAACTCCACATACTGAAACCCAAACTCCACATACCGGAACCCAAACGCCACACACCAGAACCCAAACTCCACACACCGGAACCCAAACTCCACATATCAAAACCCAAACTCCACATAGTGAAAAATGAATCCAGCATACCGGAACCCAAAGTCCGCATACCGGAACCCTAAATCCACATACCAGAACCCTGACTCCACATATCACAACATCATTTAAAATATAAAACAGTAAAAACTTCTAATGAAAAGCTAGAAAACGTATCTGATGAAATGTTTAGTAACTGACTGGGAAACGATTAAGTGAATTATTCTTTAACTAAACACATATGCTGTCCTGCAGCACATCTGGGCTCATTCAGATCCATTATGGCATCATGAAATTGCATTCTGCACATGTTCAGATTCACAGTCAGATTACACACTTTATGACCTGTTGAGGGTAGAACCCGTTCAGGAAAAGTCCAGCACTTTTAAAAACTGATTCATCCGGGTAGACATATCTGTTATAATGGCACATAGGTGACGGATATAGTCTATACAGAGTAAGCAGTATGGAAGGTTTTTTAGCTTCAGCACTGAAGTGCACTGAAGACTTTCAGTACTGAAAGCCAAATATAATGTCATAGGATCTTTAAAGAATAAGAGGCAAGCTAGCATTAGCAAGTAAATCTCTAGAGAACATGTGTCAATTAGCATTAGCAACTAGGGTCTTTAGGACCTGTAAAGCAGCTAGCACTGTCAGCTACCATCATGGTTAAACTTACAACGAGTGGACCCAATTTTGTGGTCTAAAAACATCACTTTAGTCCTTCTAGATATTCTAGATAAACTTGATACACAGTCACAGACTGTGAATATGAGCCGTGGGCTAACCAGGTGTTGGTCAGTTGTTGAAAAGGAATAGTTACAGCAGCTCTAAGCCAGGACTCTTTACCCTGAAAAGTCTCAAGAAAGATCTGGCAGCAGGGTAGGCGTCTTGTTTTGACTGGCAGAAGGGGCTGCCTGTGGCTACTAACCACTTCTACCATCCATACGCCTACTTTTAGAGAAATACTGCTATGTGAAAAACAAGCATCTTTTCACGACACGAGGTAATCCAGGGATTAAAAGGAGACAAGAGACAAATCAGGGGTACAGAAATGAGCATTACCGTAAAAGTTCCTCATTTTCAGCTTTATGGTTCGGACTGAAGGCCTAGATCTCAGTCACAATTCACAACATACATACAACCAACACACGTGTTGGTTATTGTGAGCAAAACAGGCTGTCCTTTCCACTAGAAGAGTGCATTTTAAGGAGGACCCTTTAAGGGTGCATTTTAAGGAGGACCCTTTAAGAGTGCATTTACAGAAACACCATACAGGAAACTCTCCCCCGCAGGTGAATTTAATGAATCACACTTACATCAAACGCCTGTCCATGAGTAAGACAGACAGACCACGATAGAAGAGGATTCCCTTCCTTTCAGCCCTGCAGCATATCTATCTTTATCTATCTCTCTCTCTCTCTCACTTCATTCCTGCCCATAAAGATCACCTTGGGCAAGGTGGAAAGCTGTGGGTGGAATCAGGGCACCAGCCAATCCGATTACAGCGGTCTGGGGCTCTCCCTGTTTCTTCCCACAGATCCCATCACGCTCGCTAATCCTGCTGGAGCGATGCAGGCTGATTAATGGAGCGCAGGGAAATGCCTGCTGCGCTGATAAGCCCTAAGCGAATGCAAACGTTGGGTAGCTTATCAGCGTTCGGCTGTCATGTCGCTGCATACCTGCTGGAAAAGACCTTTAAACCAGGGGCTTAACACCGGCTAAACCGCGGGTTAGCGCGGGCGGCTAATCACTTCCTGCCATTTGCATAAGTAATAAACTGAGCAGAGAGAGAAAAGCTGAATCTGTATCAATCAATAGCCATAATCAGACTGAGAGTTCCTACATGGCCTTTACATTCACTTCAGGTCCTTAAAGCGACAGTTCCGTCAAAAACCATCTAGTTTATCTGCACATGTACCTTATGAGCCGAGAAATGAATGCATAAAGTTTGCTTTATATTTTCTGCTGAAATTGACTAATATACTCTTTCTGCAAATATGGACAAAAGTACAAACATACTTTAGAGTGCTGTTGTTTATTTGCTATGCTAATTCTATTTCTGTAGATAACAGTATGTTACACAGTAGTGGAGAACCGTGACTAACAGAGTTAGGCCATAATTGGGCCGTAAATGAGAAAAAACCCACTTCTGTAAGCTAATGCTGTGGAAAATGTAACCTTTTTTTGGATACTCTGTTTTACAGTGACCCTTTCAGCAAAGAGACCTGGCATATAACTGCTGCCGCTGTTTTCCATTTCTAACAACTAACTAAAACCTGGTTAGAGTACGGCTCAATATCTAGAACCCTTAGAAGGACTAGAGTGATGATTTTTGGGTTCCCCCCATTGTAAATCAAAGCGCAACTGGTTGACTCTTCGGTCGCGTCCTCATTATGTTGGTAGTTTAAGATGTATCACCTTCAGTCCAGCTCTTGGAACCAACAGAGCTTGTTTATCTGTGTCTACCACTACATATCCCAGAGAAAACAATCCTGACTGGACCATTTGGTTTGTTGGACACACAGAGGAATATATTCATTTCTACTGGGTTGGGTAACTGTCAGCCGAGAGCCTGCTGAGTCTTCAGTGTTGGACAACATTGAAGACTCAGCAGGCTCTCGGCTGACAGTTACATTAAAGAGTTAATTCTTCATGTTGAAAGAAGCAACAGGTTTTCAAAACATGGGATTACTTATATTATTTAGCTAAACCGGTGCTAATTGTTGAGTGTAGTAACTAAACATGTTGCGTGTGACTTTGTTTGTGAATTGATTGAGTGTTGCACAGAAATTATGTTGCATGCAAAAAAGGTTCATAGTGTAAAGCTGGCCCCTACTATAAACCAAGAGTTCAGGATATCCAACACAGAGAATGAAAAGCAGCTGGCAATAAATGTAGCAAGTCATTTTTTTAAGCAAGCGATTTCCATTCTGATCACCCACTGAGTACACGGTAAAAGGACGCAGGTCATTTTACACAGCTGTATGCATGTATGTGCAGACGTGTCTCACAGGTAACCAAACCCCGTAACCGGAGAGCTTCTGCAGTCAGACAGCGTTTTACACGCCTCTGCTCCGTCCCAGTGCAGCGCTAATGCGAAACACCAATAAAACGCTCAGGCGGCCAGATTAATGAAGGCAGCCAATCACTGGTCACGTTCCCATTATTCCAATCC
Source organism: Semaprochilodus insignis (assembly GCA_034552555.1). Classification (NCBI taxonomy): domain Eukaryota; kingdom Metazoa; phylum Chordata; class Actinopteri; order Characiformes; family Prochilodontidae; genus Semaprochilodus; species Semaprochilodus insignis. The sequence continues at coordinate 10,317,807 of CM067497.1, forward strand.
ACATTCCACCGTCAGGGCATTTACATGTGGTCAAGGCTCTGAACATGCACAAAATATGCTGATTTCAAAACACCCTTAGAACGTCAGTAGTTTTGTTGAGCTTGTTGCCGGAGTGACCCGTGGCTCATCCACTGCGCACTGCGTCAATCTGAAATACCAATAACAACACTTCCTGTGACCTGTACCTCTTCTACAGTTCACAATGAAAATAAAATGTGCATGCTAAGACCAATGGGCTAAAGGCCCTCTACAAAATCTTAGAGGAACAAAGCGCTGTTTTTGTAATGCGATCCCCCGCAGGCTGTTATCTGTTACGTCAGAGCCTCGTGCTGGCCTATAAGAAGCGTGTAGCTGATGAAATTTCATACTGAATCCAATAACAAGCCTTAGCAGACTGACTGAATTAGTGAGAAATGTCAGTCTTTTGACTGTGAAAGAAAAACAAAGAGAAAGAAACCATTCATCAGACGATTCCTCAAGCCATTCGTCCATTCTTCAGCTATCAGTCCACTTGAAGGCTGTGATAACTGAGTCACATGCTGGCTATTTCTTACAAATCACCAACTTCACAGTAAACAGTGCAAATGGGTTTTGACAAAACAAGTGCTTCTGTAATACACTAAATGCACTAGTTCCAATCGACTGGTTCAACTGTGTGCACAGACTGCAACAACAGATAGAAAGCGCAACCACTGAAATGGGATGTAGTGTAACCATGCAAAAGCGATGTAGCAAAATCATGGAAATACAGCGTAGCATAAACATTGAAGCGGGTGTGGCAAAATCATTGATATGGGTATAACATCACTTCGGAATGGGTGTGGGGTTTTGGCACACCAAAGATAGTGATGCATTGACACCGATACTGGTATTGGACCACTACCAAGCTCATTTACTTACTCAGAAGAATTCACTGATAACATACAGACACCCATGTGATGTAAGCTGAGTGTATGCTGCTGCGCTATTTAACAAATGACTCGATCTGGCAGTAAAGAAGGCACAGGTGCTGATGATGTGTCATAAATGTGTCATGATGTGATATAAAGGTCAATTTAAACATTCTGGAATACACTGTGTGATTTTAGCTCCTTTCAAGCAAACGCAGTCAAAATCACAACTGCAACGCGGGTGGGGGCACACAGGCGATATATATGCCAACTTTTCCTTGTTTGAATAAATATAGGAGTGATACATAAATGTCAACACAGTGATTTTTTTAAACTGCCCTTGTAAAACAGGCTGTAGATAAACCGTGTACGTGCACAGTGTGGTTAGCTGAGTTGCTCAGCACTCGGGCATGCAGCGTGCTGTTTTGAATGTTTTGAACAGCCTTATTTGAAACTGTCCACAGACAGAGCTGTCTGTACGTGCTGCGTTTTATGGACCATCACGGGCTGACCATTTTCATGCATTGTGAGACACTACAGAACAAGATTTCTAGCTTTCTAATGCTTTTGCACAGTACAAGTCTGGCTTTAGAAGACATTCAACTTCAGCTCAATCAGCCAAAAAAAATTTTAACAACAGAAACTGCGTGCTCCTTGGATGCATTAGCCTCAAGTGTGATTCCTACGGTCACTGTGCTGTTGAGATAGATGAGAAGCAGCAGTCAAATCTATGAAACATGCATTACTTACAGCTGTTCTAAGGTGGAACAAAAACTATTCTCCACTGTAGTGCAACTCGAACGAAGGTAACTCCTGTAGTTAACATAGAAAGCTAAGACACACCTTTTTTTTAAATCAGCAAGATTTTAACTTTTCAGATACACTGTACTTATCAACACTAACAACTACTTAATTCAAAGTAATTTATTATGGTATCAGACTCAGTATTGCTGAGTACTAAAATTATGTACTAGTACATGACCTGATAATAATGGTAAACGTTACGAGTGCACAGTAAATATGGTAATGAATATAGCACCATTAAAGCATCATCAAAGCAGGTGTGGCATAACCACAGAAATGGGTGTAGCATAACAATGGAAATAAGTGCAGCGCAACTATGAAAACAGGTGTAGTGCACTGATCCATGGTGTTGGTGAAGCTCTATTCAAATAAAGGTCAGTCAACTGAAAAATCTAAATGCCGTCCTGTGATTCAGCGACTTATTAATACCCAAAAGCCCAGCAGACCGGTGGTCAAACCACAGGTCCGTCTGGTCCACACTGCGGTTCTCTCACTCCTGCACCAGCGGCAAGTTTTAAAAGTGGTGAAACATTAATGGATTCACTGCGGTTTGCAGTTCTGAGTTTACAGGCTCCCTCACACTTTTTTTACGGCATGGCAAACAGACAGTAAACACCAGGCGATGTAATTTAACACATGATTAGGACGGAGCTAATTAGCCTGCGGTCAGTAAAGCCGTGAGGAGAGTCGTAAAAAAAGGCCAGCAGAGACGGCTCTGGTGGCCAGCTTTCGCAGCTGGGGCCGACAAACGGAAAGAACAGATTTCACCCTCTTCTCCAGAGAAGATTCCTTCTTTCTTCTGCTGCCCATATCAGAGGTCATCACGCTAATGGACACCTCATGGCCTTCACAGCCACTCAGAACATTCCCTCGCTGACTGACTTCTTATAAATCAGCGCACTGCCTGCTCTGGGACGACCTGAGCATCTCTCATTTCACGCGTTGTCCTGCAGAGCGACAGCTTTACACATGAAGGAATGAAGAAGGTGAATCGACAAGAACAGCAGCACTGCTTCTACAGATGGACCCCATCAGTTTTAAACCACCATTACAAGTAAATTGCAGTGGAACGTCTAAGCCCATCCAGCCTTTATCAGCAAAGGACCTGAGAGTGAAATTGGCTTCTCATTCGAATTTTTCGCTTGTTACTCCCTATTCTTCTATTTTTGGACCATTTTGGTATAAAATAAAAGTAACTACAATAAAATTATTTGGTCTGAAAACAATAAGTAAAAACTAAATGTTAATGACTAAATTCTACCACTTTTAAGAAACTGTAAAAATCAGGTATTTTAATGGTGCTTCATGAGTCCTACACATTTAATGCTATTACACCATTACAATGCTTGTGTGTACCAATTTGCAGAATGCTGACAGATCGCGTGTCAAAAGCAGAGCGTAATTCCGTGTAATCACACACAGAGCACGACCGATCTCTCTAGTGAGATGAGGAAATGAGGAGGGAAAAATGTAATGGGGTAACAGGAAACAGCATCTGTTCTGTTTACTGACACTGCAGTTATCGAAACCAACTAAGTGAACTGTTGGTATATTTGATGACCTTCAACGCATACTTCCACTCGAACCTCTCAAATCTGCATTTACATGTACAATCGCCACATTTACATGATATACAGTTACTGCTCTTGCACATTGTGCATGTGTCTGTTTATGCACATGGTGTAATGTGTCTTTTGTCTATTGTCTCTGCACTGTACTTAATATTTAATTATTCTTTTAATTACTGCTTTGGAGAAGTAGCCTGACACTGTTTTGTTATACTGTACAACCCTGTATTGGTAGAATGACAAAGGTGAATTGAATTGATCAGATATTAATCTCAGTGTTACTGAGCTCTGCTAAAGCCTGAGTAGACTGATAAATCAGTATGATCATCAGTTATTAATCTTAGTGTTACTGAGCTCTTCTAAAGTCTGAGTAGACTGATAAATCAATGTGATAGTCAGTTATTAATCCCAGTGTTATGAGCTCTGCTAAAGTCTGAGTAGTTGATAAATCAGTGTGATGATCCGTTATTAATCTCAGTGTTACTGAGCTCTGCTAAAGCCTGAGTAGACTGATAAATCAATGTGGTGATCAGTCATTACCTCAGTGTTACTGAGCTCTGCTAAAGAGTTTTTCGAATCGTCAGTCAATAGTGTTTATAAAACAAGTGAGTCTGAAAGCTTTCTGTCCAGGTGAAGCTGCTGCTGTAGTCTGATGTGCAGAGCGAGAGTGCAGTGTGTGAATGTTTTGAAAACACACACACACACACACACACACACACACACACTCTCTCACTCTCTCTCTCTCTCTCTCTCTCTCTCTCTCTCTCTCTCTGGTGTGTGGTGTTTGTTTTAGCAGCGGGAGTGTGTGACACCTCAGCCGTAATCGGTGTTAACCCCGAGCGTCCGGGCGCTTTATGATGTCTGGCTCCTGACGCGTGAGAACGCTTTAGAGAGAGATGAGAGAGCTCTCAGACAGACAGATAAACATTCTCAGGTTTCTATGCTCAGCTCTGAAGATCACCGCTGATTTAGGAGATTATAATTAATCCACACACTTTACCGCCTCCTGATAAACAACTCACCCAGAAAACTCTATGGCTGAGCCATTAACACAGCATCACAATATTTTACAAGTACATCACAAAAGGCTGCATCAGCTGATTTCCACACTGTTCAGAAGTTAACATTAATAAATGGAAACTTTTAGAATATAATAGTTACAAACAGTATTTATAAAGTTAATGCTAGCATTAACAGAGTTATAAATGTAGCATTATTGAAGTTAAGGCCAGGATTAGCAACGTTAATGCTATCATTACTATAGTAAAGGAGTCAGCACTACTAAGTTAATAAGTGAGCATCAGTTATGTAAATCAGTTAGCAACATTAAGGTTAATAAGTTAACATTAAACATGAATGTTAGGATTGAAGTTAACCTCCAATAAAGCTAAAAAAGCTAATAACACATCAATAAAGCCAATTAGGCTAAATGTTAGCATAAAAAAACAAATAAATTAACACCAAATGTTGGCAATAATGAAGTTAATTAAGTTAATAAAGTTATATATTAATAACTGTTATATATTAACAGTTAAGGTGTTGGTATCAGTAACCTTAATAACGAGCATTAAAACTTTGACAAGTCATTATCAACAAAGCTGAAGAGCTAACACAAAAAGTTAAATGTTAGCATTAATATATTTAACATTGGCATTATAACATCATTAAAAAATTGTGCTGCTACACAATACCAAAATAACTCAGAGGAGTTATATGATGCCAGGCCATCACATAAAACTAAAAACAGTGCCAGTAACAGTCTGTTTGTCAGTAATAGCCTGTATAATGTAACGTCGGTTATGGTCTGAATAATCTTCAGCAAGAACATCCTTTAATCACAGCTTGTCAGAAAGAAAATACAAAATTATTTTTAAAAAAAATAAATCGGCACATGAGGGGATGATGTTTCATAGCTGTGAAAAAAGCAACCTGTGGGTGATCATTACAGTGAGTTTCATTGTCTCCTGCCTGCAGTGATTGCCCAAAAGGGTTGTTTTCTGGAGAACCACTCAGAGATGATTAATGCTAAAAAGCTCTTAACCACAAACATGTGTCAGATATCAAATAAACGAGCAACTCTCAATCTTTCATTTTCTCACAGAATCCCAATGACAGCCACACAAAGAGTGTTTATTACTGTCAGAATTTCAATCTGTGATTCATTTCTGTACGATCAGATACAAACACCAGCATTCACAGCAAAACTGGACTAAAGAAAGCCAAGACTGGTTGAAGTAAACCATTTTAACTGGTTGTTACTACATTAAATAGTTTTTTTTTTAACAATGTACCACTGCTTTTCAGACTTACTGATAATTTTACTAATATATTGGACCTATAATTATTACTATTGCCATAATACAAAGACATTGCACTGGCCAAGAGTTTTTTTGTTCTACTTTGTGTGCTTTGCTCATGGAATCTAGAACAAGCACCGAGTAGCAGCACAAGGTCATTAACTTTACTTATATGACCATATTAACTTTACTAATATTACCTCATTACCTACACTAAAATTAGCAAATTAACTTTATACATATTACCTTTTTAACTTTACTAATACTGCCTTATTAACTACTGCCATTTTTACACATACTAATGCTAACATTAACTTTATCAATGCTAACTTTCTGCAAGCTAACATATAAACAAACAAACTTTATTACTACTTTATTACTACTGACAGTATCATGCTTACTAAGGGTAATTGATTACTTTTATCATGCTAACATACTGACTTTATTAATGCTAACTTATTAACTTTATTAGTGTTCATGTTAAAACGATCTGGTACTGTACTATAGTTGAAAAATATCATTATAACATATTTTATTATCACCCAGTCTTAAATCAGAAGAAACCGAGAGAACAGCCTCTTAGCACAGGTCAAATATATTTCCATTCAGTAAGAGAGCACTAACTGTGCATCAAACAGAAGTGTGTACTCTGTAAAAGGTGTGTTAACTTGTTTTTCATACTTCAACAAAACATGGGATTTGACCAGAGACACCCAAACCTCTGCATACAACTGCAACCAACATAATAACTAAACATCAAACAGAAACACATAACTGTCCATCTGAGGATCAGGACACTTAACCTGGTTTTAAATTCCTGGAGCAGCCACTTCAGATTAATCTACATGTGAAAGTTCCTGAGTGGCAGCTGAGAGTTTTCTGAAAGTGTGAACGGTTAGAGCAGTTAATCAGCTCTCACTCAGCAGCGCAAACAAACAGTAAACTCAGACGCCTCTTATAACATCACTAATCAACCTCTGCCCAAACACGGAGTGCTGCTGGCACTCTGGCGTTAATGAATGCAACACTTACCAGTACTGAGAAACGTGAGAGAAGCTGCACTTAATCATGTGAGAGGGGCTGATACGATCTGCACTCATTATTTAACCACTAACACTCACTGGTGCATTAAATAACACAAAGCAAACATTTGTTCTCGCACGGCTACGAGGATTTTCTTCCGCCTTTCTGTGCTGGCTGATAAACAAAAGTTCTAATTGGATAAGAACAGCCCGAATCTGCCAGACCGCAACGAAGCTCCTTACTCACACTAACAGTGGTGGCTCGTTCTCATAAAACCACCTCAAAGTAGGGGGTGGGCGGTATAGCAATAATACAGTCTCATGATAATACAGTCTCATACTTGGAAATGTTTTCATACATAACGATACATAACCCGATATTAGGTTTGCGATAAATGGAAAAGGTAAGTTTCACATACGTAAATCAGCACCGTTCTGATTGGCTGTACTGTCCCTTTTGCAAAAAAGCAGCTGGAGCTGAAACACTCCTAGTAACTTTAATGTGAATGATACGGATAGTCAATTTTTGCATAATTTAAGAAGTCCAGCTGGCATCTACATCACCAGTCAAAAGTTCAGCTACTCAAATGTTTCCTTCTTTTCAGCTTAATGCTTTGCTTTAGAATAAAAGTCAAGACATCAAACTATACAGTTGCACTCATGGAATTATGCAGTCCCCTGACAAAACTCCAAAAATTCTTAACTTGCAATAAAGGTTGAATATGAAAAGATTTTTTTTCTAAGCAATTTTGGACAAATTATATTGGACTGTCTATCATGAATATTCACAGAATTGAAATGTAACTAAAGTTTTTAAATTGTACAAAAAAATATAAACTTTTTTTGCATAACAAAGTAAATAATACTGTGATACTTTGAGAGTGTATGTTGTATATCATAATATTAATTTTTTAGACATCTCATCAGTTGGTACGGTAAGTGTAAGCATGTAGATGTCTTTAAGATAAAGAAAAACAACCATTTAGTTGGGTGTCTAAACTTACAATGGGTGTCTAAATCACAATGAAATGGTACAAAATTAATTTATTCCCAAAATCTTGTTTTGCTATGTTACACTAAAAGCTAAAATGTTTTTTCCTTCCTCTGTAAAAGAGGAATTGTTTACGTTTTAGAGATTCAACATTTCCTTTTTGCCAGCAACGATATGTCATCACAAAAAACAATTAATTCAGTTGTTCAGCACTCCTTGGATTTTAATGAATGTTCAAAATGGCTAAAAGGTAAGGAAAATATTTTTTTCCATGATATGTTTCTTTCCCCCACTCCAATCATCATTACTGATGTGTCCATATATCTGTTGATATTCAACAAATTAATAGTAAAAAATGAGTTTGTATTACCTTCAACTGCTCAATCTTTGTACTTTAATGTTTCCTCACAAATCCTTATTAACTTTAAAAAACAAAATATTTGCAAAAATAAACAAAACATTCTGTGGCACAACGAGATAAAACTGCAAAACAAGCTTGACAAAATAAACAGCTTTCAAATATTTAGTACTATATCGGTTTTGAAAATATTTACACATTTATCTTTAGTCTTACTGTGTAGAGAATCTGATCACTTAAAATAGAAAATTCATTTTGTATGAATCAACAAAGAGAAAATACAAACTTAATGTAATAAAAAAAGTGAGAGCTGTTTGCGAGTGTTGTTTAAGAGAATAAGACTGTTATCTAATAGAGAAAAGATGCTGGAAAGCTGTGATGCAAAGTGAAAACTAAAACTGCCTTTTATTATGAATGTTTCCCTTCATCCATCCAGTCAGTGTTTGAGACAACCTTGGATTCAGAGTTGCATAAATGTTTAAAATGAAGCCCGTTTAAAATTCAACACCCACAAGTCACGAAACCTGCCACCAGTCTGAACTCTGAATCACAGCAGAGGCGAAGCAAGTTTTTAGAGTTAAGTGCTTCAAAAAAGAGAAACAAGTAAACCTTAAAAAAAATCAAAGACAGGCTTCAATTATATTATGCATCATAAAATATTCATCACCACTCAAGCACACACTCTCTGATAATAAACCTTAGATCTCACGTTCTGTAAATGTTCTAGCTCTTCCCAGCACGCTTTACACAGTTCGACTTGCAATTTCCATCAGGATTCATCAAGTTGCTAGTTCTAGAGAGACAGACAGACAGACAGACAGACAACCAGCGAGATATAAAGAAAACAGCAGCTTGATCGATCCTACAGGAAACAGAGGGGTACAGTGATAGCTTATTTTTTTAAGGATTCATTTAGCTGCTAACTAGTTAAACGGAAAGACTTCAACTTCATCAATCCTAAATGGGACGGACAGACAGACAGAAACAAACACACACACGGATACAGACAGACTGAAAGATAAAGAATGACAAAAATACAACAACAACAGAAAGGACAGCTAACTAGCTTGCAATTTCCTACATGACTCAAGTTACTAGCTTTACAGAACAACAGTAACTTGATTTAATCCTAGAGGAAACAGCTGGACAGCCTGCACTTTCCTTTAGAATTACAGTCGCTAGCTAAGTACACAGACAGCAATTAGAATCCTGGAGGATGCAGACACATTACACTTAGCCAGACTCCTTTAGGACTCAGGAAGCTGCTAGCTAGGTAGAAAGACAGCAACTTCCTGATGGAAGCAGATGAATCCTGAAAGAACTAGATAGCCAGTTAGCTTACAATTTCCATCAGGATAAATGACGTTGCAGCTTGATGAATTCTGAAGAAAACAGAAAACTACAGCTACCTGGCTTGCAATTCTGTCCAGAACCCATCAAGAGGTAGATAGGTAGACAGACAGCAATCTGATGAATCCTGAAGGAAACAAACAGATGACTGTAGCTAGTTAGGCCAGCTTGTAATTTCCTCCAGTATCCTCAGTCACTAGCCACCCAAATAGACAGACAGCAACTTGATAAACCCTAAAAGAAACAGACAGCTAGTTAACTTGCAAAGCTAGGTAAACAAACAAACTTTATTAATCCTGAAGGAAACAGGCAGCTATAGCTTTAGCTAGCGGGATAGACAGACAGCAACTTCAGCATCCTGAAGGTAAACTATCCAGCTATCTCGACTGATAGATAGGTATGGAGTGTGATGGAGGCCCAGAGGTCCTGTCCAGCCCGTAATTGGTGGTCAGGTTTCTAATGCTGTCTCTGTTATCAGACTCTTTGGGTTTGGAGAGCCTCTTCAGCTATCAACAGCTCCTCCTTAATGTGAAGTTCATGTTTAGATTGGGAGGCTTTGGCCTGCTGAGAGGTTTTGATGAAGGAGGCCTGCCTCTCTCTCTCTCTCTCTCTCTCTCTCTCTCTCTCTCTCTC
>CM067497.1:10327800-10345339 GCA_034552555.1 Semaprochilodus insignis
CTCTCTCTCTCTCTCTCTCTCTCTCTCTCTCTCTCTCTCTCTCTCTCTCCTCGCTCATCCAATGATGTTTCATTCGAGCTGTCCAGCGTTCTCATCTGCCAGACTTTGAAAATCGTTAGCTAGGCGCAGCGGTTGACGGACAGGCGGGTGACTGATGATCTTTGGGTTTCGGGAAGCCGATGGTGACAGGGCTATCACAGGGATAGTTTGAGATGTTCAAAGATGGGCTAATGGGTTCTGACGGTGGTGGGACAAACTGACAAATGCGAGCTCCTGCCTCCCACTGAGGCTTCAAAAGCAATGAGCTTCAGATTCACCACGGTGTGGTGGGCAAAGGAAACTGATATCAGCCCACAGGGAGTTTCTGCTAGAGGTCTATTAGATTTTCTTCAGCATTTGAAGTACCTAATGAAGAGATTACTACTGGCAATGAATATAAACTAAATCTAAATTAGGAGGAGGTAAATCACACTAAATATCAGGATTCGTCATTACAGGGTCTCAGAATTACAATATCTAACTGGATATCTTTGTAAAAACTGAGATATAAATATAAAGTACTTGCTTTGGTTGTTGCTGGTAAAAATTCCTTAAACAAGATGCAATTTATCTGTAACGAATTGCCAGAGATACAGGCACTCCAAGCTAACTTCATATTGGATTCCCCAGTGTAAAACTTGTCTACAGCTTCACCATGTCATAGGCTCAAATCCATTATAATTATGTATGTATGTGTACATCTCATTTTTTATTCAAATGTTGAGAGAGACCATCTTTCATTTAATTCCAATCAGAATTTAAAGTTTTTCATTTTCCTGCGTCAAGGAAAAAAAACATGTTAACAACTAAATGTAATGTCTTATTTTATTTATTTATTTATTTTTAAAAAAGAGACATTATTAAACATAGCCTTAACAACTAAATACAGTGTGAGATGTTTCAGTACTTATTGTGTCTGCCCTTTACCTTGATTTCAGCTTCAGTTCTTTTCAGGAGACTCAATTCTTCAAACTTTCAAAGTTCAGCTCTAAAGCTGGCTGATAATTCTTACATTCCATATAATCCCAAACTCATTCGCTCATGTTGAGGTCTGGACTCACTGAGGTGGTCAGTCAGTTGTTTTGAGAACACCAGCAGCTTCTTTGTTTGATTTGTCTGTTTCCTTTTCTCAGTAAGGGCTTCTTGACAGATCTTCTACACAACCTTTTAGACTCATAGCTTCGAAATGTCTTCTCACAGTGGAAGACGTTCCAGATCTTTTTCAGAAGCAAGTGTCTAACTTTATTCTCTCCTCCCTCTCAAAGACGAAAGCACTGCTTATTTAATGGGATCAGTTTTGGTGGTCTACTAGGTCTTGCAGGTGATTCCTGGTCGACGTCCCATTTTCCCTGAACTATTTTTTTTCCACTTTGATCTTCTACCTTATGCAAGTGTAATATCTTACATGTAATCTCCTCAGAAATATCTCCTGAAAAATGAATAACTTGTACCTAATGACCCAAACTAAAAAATAAATTAAATCATTGTAGAGTGGTCTCTAGTGAGAGAGAGAGAGAGAGAGAGAGAGAGAGATTGATTTAGAGAATATGAAGTAAACTTTATACCCTTACAAGACCATCAACAATCTGCTACTATAAAAAGCCTAATACCTTTATGATAATGGAGATTAGCAAGCCCCTTTTGGTGTTTTTAGGTAAACGGATTTGCTGTGGGTCTGTCAGAGGTGACCAAACACATTATGCAACTCCAGTGTGTGTGACTGAGAAGACACGTGAACAGCTGTTGGGGAAGTGAGACGGCCTGCTGCACTAACGTCTCCAGCTTAGCTTCAAACGCCCTGCAGGAGACCCTGTGAAGGTCCAGCAGACACCCACCACCCCACCATGAATCTGCCTGTCACTGACCGCTCTTCAACAGGTGCATGTATTGGCCTTCACAATCCATTTCTGTCATAGCAAAACTCTCATTTTCAGACAGGAGGGGTGCATGCCTACTCACTACTGGAGCAACAACACTTTCGTTCCTGATGTTTCCTTTTCAGAGTCGGTGCTTACATAAAATATCAATACCAAGAGGTTTATGGTGTATACATTGGCGATAGGATGGGTGATGTGGCAAAAATAAAGCAACATTATTTTCACAATGCATGATATGTATTTTGACACAGACACAATGCACTAGTAAAGTGACTTACAGGCACGTGCAGATTCAATGGTGGTTTTGGAAAGCAAATAAAAAGACTATATTTGTGTTGTAGACATTACAACTCCTGGTTACTACCACCACTACCACCAAGACATCAACAACAACAAAGTCTCCACAACAAACCGTTTCACATCAGACCTTTCTGAATGACTTTGCTTATTCCACTGAATTATGTATTAGAAATTGGTGAAACCTCATTTGCACAAGAGGACTTTTAAAAGTATCAGTATCAATACTGGCCTTTATACTACTTGCTATCATATCTGAAATCCAAATTGTGAACCCCTTCTGATGACTGGATATCACTTGCTACCTTTAAACAGTTCTAATTAAATGCTAAAAAACAAAACAAAAACAAAATCACATTTGTAAAGACCGTTTGGGGATTTTTCTCATGCAGACGTGACTAAACAAAGCATGTGCCAGATCAAGACATAATCTTTAATCCCACCCACCTTCACTTCCTAATTCCCAGAAACTCTCTCATACAGTACCAAAACAAACGTCTACACTTTGACCACTCGTCACGGACACTAATCGTCACAGACATATCAAAACCTCCTGAGATCTTCCAGTTTTCATTTTCACACTGTTTGGAACTCCAGATGGCCTTTTCATTGTGTGGATATTAAATACAGAAAAGGGACAACAGAATTGACCCAAAACTACTTAATGTACAATAAAAATTTGTAACATCTACATCTCCCCAAAGTAGGGATCCACTTTTGAAAGGCCTTTTATCTTACATTATACTTTTATTTGCTTTAACTTAAGAATTCCTCAAATCCAGATTTTACTGTCTTTATGGACTGGAAGTGGGTTTGTTATTTCATACTGCACTGCCCAATTAGGTGCCTGCCAAAATGTTGGTTGTATGATTGTGTGGCAATATACACATAATACAAAAACAATGTGGATCAAGCTGAACCTGAACACGCATTTTGCTGTAAAGCTACTGTTTCTGTAATTACTGTTAGGCCTCTGTCACAGTCACAGCAAAACAGCCAGTGTTAAATGAACTTGTACAGGCTTGAATTAGTTACAATCAGATTTACTCAGTAGGACTCATTTACTCATAACCCTGACTTTGTTACCACAACAACTATTTCATACAAAGCATCAGCTATTAGTGTGAGGATCTCGATACTGAACTGAAAACGTCAGGATGTTCTCATGGCCAGCTTTTGGGGTTCAAGTGAGAACTTTTAAAAACCTCTGAAATGATGTTTGCAGTATTTACAGGCCCAGCTGGGACGCTGGGGGATAAAGCTCAGGGGGAACAAATGCTCCAGCTGAGAGCAGAGCGCTCACGCAGGAATGACCAAACGGGCTCCGTCACTTCTGACCTCGGAAGACCTGTGTTGGATAAGCAACACCTCGGCTGTGGATCCCTGTTTGCGTTTTTACTTACATCAGCTATGTTTCTCTACACCCAAGGAAACTATGCTGGCCATCAGCCCAGCACTGAAGAGTTCAGCTTTATGGATTTTGGTACTGGTACTCTAGGGAGTTCTTATCTTTCTTCAGCAGCACTTGTAACTGAAGCGAATGACAACTGAGCACAATCTTTACACTTTTAGGTGAAGAGGAACTGAACAAGCACGTTTAATCACTAATTAGAGCACCAGAAAGTAAACTAGGACAGTATATTGATGTGCTGAATGCTATTCGTAGCGTCATCACTTTGTAAAGAGTTTGCTAAGCTACTTAAAAAGCTTATCCTGTAAAAATGTTCTGACCTTTGAAGAACAGGGCGAAACAGGTGGATATAGATAATCGCATATACATACATGAATGTGTTTGTAGTTCTGATGTAACCAACTATTAGTATTAAAGGAGTCATCAGTTAGAGTTTGTTTACATGGAATAAAAATAGGAGAGTTATTTCTTCTCTTCTTTTTTGTCGCATATTTAGAATTCCTACATACATACGAGTCAAGGCCGAGTCTAAAGGAGTCAAGACCAAGTTCAAATGAAAGCGAGACCAAGCCAATAACAGACAACCGATAGCCAAGAACTAGAGTACGGACTAGACTCCCAGACTAGATTCAAGTACTACAGCCCTACCAGCAAGAAACATGGTTAATTAGCCAAATTAGATTCTGCGGAGTGGCTATTATGACAGGGTTTACCAAGCAGAACTGGAAACAGAACTGTAGGAACCCATCAGTTTCCTTTTTGAGTCAGCCCCTGTGTTGTAGTATGTGTAGTGGAAGACGACCTTAAATGGCAATCAAGTGCTTTAATTAAAAATAGCTCAGTTAAAAGCTTAGCGTGGCCATTGAGATAACAAAAAGCATTATGTTTCGGTATCAGTATCCAGATTGGAAAAGCCCCTTTTACTTCACGTCTATGGAACACTGGGTCTATAAGTTCAAAAGTCAGCACAGCACTACAAGTGTCCCACCAGGAAACCTCTAAAGATTCTACGAAACACGACCACGACCGTAAGAATTCATTCAGCAAAACAAGCAATTCACTCTCAAACCCAACCCAAACCAGTACAAACAACAGCCAATCGGAACATTTCAGAAAAACAATCATCCAGGAGAGGAGAGGAGGAAATACAACAAGGTCAAAAACACGAACAAGATGAGTAAACTTTCAATTACAGCACGTCTGTTCGTCTCGGAGCCTGGCTGCGTGGAACATATGTTTCACAGATGGCACAGGGGAGCGGGCACAAGGGCGGCAGGGGCATCCAGCTGCTTATCACACATACACGCCCTACAGGAATGCAGATGGCAAGGCAGTTGGGGCATCAGCTCCTTTAGGGTGGAGTAGAGCTGAGCAACATGACGATATGTTCTCATCATGACGATAAATTGCTTTACAATGATCTTCTCGGAGTATATGCTGGGTATGAAGGGTTTTAGAACAGTGGTTGTGGTACTGCAAGCGGGTCGTTAGACACTAGTTTTTTAAGCGTGACAAACTGGCAATTGCCTGAACCTCTCCCAAGCTGGATAGATGGTTTAAAGACCTTGCAAAAGAAAGTACTGTGATGCTGACTCATCTACAGGTAGATATCATATATTAGAGACAGAGAAAACTGAGGAAACCAAGCATGACCCAAAACAGAAATCACAAAGCAGTGAAAAAACAGCGCTAGGCTTCATGTGCATGGGAACTGCACTCTGTGCTGCTCTGTGCTGTTTGCTTAGAGATCTTTTCATTTGAAACTCTGAGAACCACCAATTTATGCCGATACTAAAAATAGCAAATGTATGCATGCATGTATCCAAACCATATACATGCAAGTAAACTGAACTGCAGTTCGCAGATTCCCTCTGTAACTGTTTACAGCATCTCCTTGCTTTAGCCTGACCTCCTGCACTCAACCACCAACTTCTGTACTAGGTGAATCATAAAAACACAAGGAAAAGCTTCAGTGGCCGTTTGTGTGGGCCGCAAGTGGGAAAACACTGGGAATCCCTGTTCTAACATATGTAAGGCCACATTAGATGGGACAGAATTTTCATACGCATCAAAACTATACACAACAGACACGGCACAAGTTTTTGGCATCACTGTGCTCATGCTGAGACTGGCGGAATGAGTGTCAAAACAAGAGTCCATTCACTTCTCACAAATTGAGAAACTAGGGTAGGCTACCTTTTCTACAAGCTAAAGGACAGAAGAGAGTTCCTCTGCATCATTCAGGAACTGAAATTTTTACGAGCTCTTTTACTTGTAGCTCCGAACACTGTTAGGCAGTTTGTGCTGATTTTGGAGATGCAGTTCCGCACGAGACAAAGCAGAGGACAAACAAATCCTTCTGAGGATCCGGTTGCTGGAACACAGTGAATCAGATAGCTTGGTTGACACCATGCCAACATCAGAGAAGCGAGTGAAGTGAGTTTGGTCACTGCTGAAAGCTTGCAGAAATCAAACACAGATAATATTCATATTCATATCAATCATGTTGATAAAACATTGACAACATGTCAATATCGATATGAAGGTTATAAACGAGCGAACAAATCATCATCTGAAGAGACATCTGGTAGTGTAGAGATACAGAGCAGGTTTCTAGCAAAAAATGCTCAGCAAGTAAACGTCAGTAAAGCTGTAGTGAAAAGTAAAAGCGACGGCTTGTTTGCTTTTCAGAGAGCTCTGTATAGGTATGGCAAAATAACAGCATTGGCTGATGAAATGAGCTGATAAATTATACTGATTTGTTGCGTAGCTGACGCACACAGGTTTGCTCATCTTCATGGACTGGATATTTTTTATATAAGCTCTCTCTGTGTTTTGTCTCCTGTCACACCAACGTGATGTTTTAGGTCACTGAAAACAGGGATTTTGGAAAATGCTTTCCTTTATTGTTTTCGCACCTTTCACAAAGATTAAAAGGGTGTTTTTGAGAGCAACACAGAAGACCTGATAATCTTGATTAGAAGATCCGGGTAGGTGTTTATGCTTGAAAGAGCGCTGTGCAAAAGAAGGAATAAATCTCTTGCATCTGTGATTTGTGCATGCTGAGAGATTTGCAGCAAGACTAACTACTTTTTCCTTTTCTATCGAAGTCATAATGACCCTATAAATTTAGTTGTTGTACTGCAAACTGTAAACAACAACCACCAGTATATGATAAATGGAAATATAGCATAGTAGCTGTAGACATAGTAATTGAAGACTAAATGGCAGCCAAATTACACAAAACCACAAATCACTGCATAGTATTTTGTATGTTATTTATTTATTTATGGTGTGTTTTGGCCATTTTCCCTAAATTTCAGAGAATCTGAATATTGTAAATAGCATGTACAATGAAAATGTCTTAGCGTATCGTGATGCTATATTTTTGCCGTATTGTCGACTCCTAGGCTGGAGCGCTCCTCAGTGGTGTGAAAAGGAAAATACAGTAGCAGGAGAAACACCTCAGCAGGACCTTCAGTTTAATCAGTGATGGTCTGTGAGTCAGTGCTGCACTGTGGGAGAGAAATCACACTCAACACAGTCTGATTCTGTCCTATCTTCAGACTCTGCGTGGATGACATGGCAAAAATAACATCACATTTTCAACAATGTACATCAGGACATATACAACCTTCAAACCTTCCATCTCCAACAATGGTGTAGGAATAAGATACATTAGTAGGTGAATGTTAATGCAGCCAGGTTTTAATTCTAGACCTTTTGTATTTGTCCATTCATTGCTCAAACAGTGTAAAGTATAAAGAACAAAAATAACAAAGAAGAAAAAAAAAACAAAAATGAATAAATAAATGATTTGTTGTTTTACTTGACATTACCAATAGACCGTCACAAAAAAGGGTTCTTTATAACTTTGAATTCCCTAATAAATACTAAAATGGGTGATTCTTTAAAGGACCATGCTTGCAAATGAGATGCAGTCAAAAAAGATTCTGAAGTGGTTCTTTACTAAACTCAGTATAGAACAATGAACACTCAATTAACTATTTGAAAACATAAATGGTTCTTTGACAAGATTTTGTGCTCATCCTGGATGAAATTTAGTTGCATGTGGTTCTTTAAAGATGCACGTTTGATACTGGTTGCAGCTCAGAAAGTATTTGCAGTATCTTGAGATCTAGGACAACACAAACAAATAGACACTCCATGATGTAAGCAGGTGCTAGGTCATTTAGAACTTTAAGATCTACCCCATATTAATCAGGCAGCAAGTGCAGTTCTTTCAAAATTGGAGTGACTTGTTTTTTAATACCAAAAGGTTTCCAGTATCGAGTTAAAGAATGTTGGTTTTTTCAGTACTATATAGAACGCTTTTTGCTAAGACTGCTTCCAAAAACCTTTTTAAAGTTTGAAGAACCCCCACAATGGAACGGTTCTATACTAAATAAGCCCAGCGCCTCAACGTGCTCAATAACTTGATTTCCAAAACAATTTAGTTTTCATTTTCAAGGTCATATTCTTCTTTCATGATTATTGCATACAGTGAGGTTAGTGTTGTTCAAGTATCCAAGAAAAACACAGAAAAGCCTATTATTACATAACATACACCAATAACAATAACACACTATCATATCATCTAGCCCCAAGTCAGACCAACACTGATTTAAGGATTAAGACAAATAATCTCATCATCTTTTTCCCAACGTGAACTATCTGATACCCAACAGTGAGGTTTCTGGCAGATGAAGCTCGTTACTTTTATTAAAATGCTGAAGCTCTCGTAGGTTGATGGCCTTCATTCAGCCTGTCGATAAGCTGCAGGAAACATTTATCACCAAGTCCATCACACCAAGTCCCCCCCAGCTACATTAACAATGTCTAATTACACAGATAAGCTGGACTATCTGAGTCTCAGCACACGTGGATCTGCCCACATGTGTTATAACCAATTGATTCCACAGTACATGTGAGCCTGATTCATCGACATTATGATCCGCATGTGTGGTGTTAATCACTGCACAGTGAAAGAGCTCTGCTGTATTACTGCTATTATTGCTATTAGCTGTAACAACATGATGGACAGAAGGATGAAAACCCTCCTAAAAACATGAGGTCTTTGGCTTAAAGACTACATTCTAAAGCAAACACGTGGCCTAAAGCTTTTAAATTGCGTGACTAAAAGCTGGACATGTGTCTTAAAGTCAAGAAAGCTGGCTATGTGGTCTAAAGCCTAAACGCAAGTGGCTTAAAGTGTCTAAAGCCTAAAGCAGAGAGTCTAAGGGCAAACCTGCGGCCTAAAGTTTAAAGTTTAAAACCTGAAAGGCAGATGTATGCCTAAAAGCCTAAAGTCAGGTGTATGGCCTAAAGTTTAAAGCCTAGAGTCCAAAAAAAGGCATATGACCTAAAGCCTGACGACAGACATGTGGCTTAAAGCCCAACACCTCATGTATGGCCTAAAGCCCAGAATCTAAAAAGAGGTGCGAGTCCAGCTGTAATAAAAAGACTGGTGGAGCCTTTGCACAAGCAGGAGAGGACGCGCTGAAAATGGTGTGCCAGACAGCGGGAACACGGTAAGCGCTCTTGACAACAACTAGATCACCTCAAACAACAGCTAACTTCCTGGTGTGAACTCCGTGACTGCTGCAGATCATTTTTTACAGTGATTTACAGTAGCTGAGTGATAGCATTTTGGACATGACCATCCAGCTAGAGGGACTAACAGCTCACCACACCAACAGGGTTGCAGCACTGTCCGTGGAAATGGCCTGTGTGTTTACATTAACAATGCAGAAATGTGGTAGCAATTTCCAGTCACTGCTTACCACTGATGGGGGTTGATTGTACCATGGGACCAAAGACCAACCATGCTAACTCCCCACTCCCTAAGTTTACCACTGTGCTCATTGTTGCAGTGTATATTCCCCCGGCACTGAATGTATAAGGCTGACTATATTAGACGATGTGACTTCCTTCAAGAATCACCACACATGCTAACAGAAGCCGTGGGGGACTGCAGAGGTGCAAGTGCTGCTAGAAACCTAGAATGCTGATGACAAGGCAGCTACCAGCACAGCAAGAGCCAACCTGTCCTAGGCTATGAGAGAGGCAAAGTGCAATCATTCACAGACAATCCACGGACACTTTCTAGACACCAGAGGCATTTGTTGTATGTGGCAGGAGGTTTGGTTGGTTCTGTGTTTGGTTTAAAGCACACAACAACCAGCCAGTGAGGAAATCCACCTCTCCTCCCACCGACCAAGAACTTAATCTGTCTGTAGTAGAGGACTACTCTCAACCCATGAAAGGCTGCTAGTCCTGATAACATACCTGGTCGGGTGCTCAGGGAATGTGCAGACCAGCATGCAGACGTTCTAACCAACACCTCTGAGTCAGGCTGTTGTCCTGGGCTGCTTCAAAACAACTACCATCAACCCTGTGCCAAAGAAATCAACTGTGTCTTGACTCAATGACCACCAACCAAAAGTAGTCACTCCACTCATTATGAAGTGCTTTGAGCGGCTGGTGTTGATACACACAAAGAGCAGCCTTCCCTCCACACTGGAAGGAAATTGCCTGTTAGCCTAACTGGTCTATGGAGGAAGCCATACCCTCTGCCATTCACCTTTCACTGACACACCTGGACAGAAAAGACAGAGTGTGAGAATAAGAATGCTTTTTATAGGCTTCAGCATCCAACCCAATAATGATTTACTGGTAACCCGAGTCCGCTGTGCCTGAACACCTCCCTCTGCAACTGGATCCTGGACTCAGAGACTGACTAAGAGACCTCAGTCTGTCAGGATCAGCAAAAACAGCTCAGGCAACATCACACTGAACACAGGTGCTCCCAGGAACTGTGCCCAGTCCCATGCTATTCACGTTTCTGACTCATGACTGTGCAGTAGAGAGTTTCCAGTCTTCACTGTCTGATATGGAAACTGCACTCAAACCTCGGACCTCAGGACCCTACAAACTATAAGGACACCTCCTACCACAAAAGTAGCATTTGCAAGGTGCATTGTTCATTGTGGATGACCCCTCCCATCCCTGACATGGAATCCTGACATTCATGCTACCAGAGCATCTGTTCTACCACCACCAGTCTTCGCAACAGTCTAGGCAGTCTGAATACCCTCAGCACTCACTTGGACTAATCTAGACTCTCCCAAGAACTCTTTTGCACCCCTTTACCATCATTGTACACCTGCACTTTAATTCCCAACTTTGAATCTGTTATGAGACTCAACCATCCTGTACGGTTCACAGTTGCACTAGTTCCCAAATCACTACCTGCCGCTAAATGTCAGTTTTCTCATTTGTATAGAATTTTTGTCATAGTGCATTTATGTTCTGTATATTTATTGTCTGGTGTATTTATTGCATGTTCTCTACTTGGTTTGTATCTGCACTCTCTGTAGTCCTGTATAATGTGGAACTGTATTGTCTAACCCTTTGAACCTAAAGAACGACATTTTGCTCTAATATATAAAAGTTAAATTGAGGAATGACAAAAACACCTGACTTGACTAAAGCCCAAAAATAAAGCCTAGAGCTGTGTGGTCACTCTAATACTAGCACAGCAGTGCACACACCATTATCAGAACGTCTCTCTGCACTGTGCTAAGCAGCCTAGCCACTTGTTCGAGTGTCCCAGCCCAAAAACACTCATTGTCCGGCCTCCTTTTGTGGCCGAGTGCCACTGTACTAAGGAATCTGGAGAAGAAAAGCTGCCTAACAGTTGGTCATGCACCAGTGCTCTTGGCAACAACAAGGCTGTGGCCTATATTGCCTTAATTTCGCTTTAGCGGCCGTGTCCTCTCAACAGAAAGCCCATTACCAGTTATAGAGCAGGCTTTATTGGAGTGGGAGCTTTGAAGGGCAGAACAAAAGAGTGTCCTATGTTTAGATTAGGTAATGTAAGCAACGGGTTTTCTGCATGGACGACGGCACACAATAAGCCACCTCCTGAATACCAGTCAGCCCAGAAAAAACATACTGGGATCAGAGGGACATTTCTCTGGTAATTACTTGAAGAAAGGAGAGAGGGGAAAAAAACTAATCAAACGCAGTCTGGCCTGTCGAAACTGTAACTAAATGATGCTTATCATTAACAATGAGGATAATGGCTATGCGTGTTCTGATTGCCCGATAGCAAATTTGAAGGTAATTTGTAGTAATCCTGCACAGTTGAATGTAATTTATCGCTGAGGTTTAAACTTGGCCACAAACAGGGAAACAAAAAAAAAAAAAACGATGTACAATCTGAGTAACCACAGTAACCATGCAAACAAACACTGTGATGAAACATATGTGCAGAAATCAGTTTCCACAGGTGCTTCAATATTTCTGAATTTTGCTTCAAACAATTTAAATACACTGTTCAACTCTATTTGCTGATACCTGCATCACTGCACTTACTGCACTGAACTGTGCTTTAGGCACTATTCATATTTCCACGGTCTGTTACTGCACTATGCTTCCCTGCATAGTTACTGAACATACTGTATATAAACTCAATGGCATATTATCTTTTATTCTGCATACTTAGCAATTTTTACATATGTGCTCTAACAGTACATACAACCTACACTGTATTTTCATCCCTCACTCTGTACGTGTAGATTATATTTACAGTAACATCAGCGTTGTTCTACCACACCACTGTACACACTGCAACCTTTGCATCGCTTGCCATGGTTACTTTCCTAAACTTTATATGTAAATAACACCGTATTTTGCACTTCTGCTAACTGCATTTCATTGGTTCTATACCTGTTCTTTGCACAATGACAATAAAGCTGAATCTAATCTAATAAGCATGTTCAGTTTCTATGACAAAGAAATTCAATTATATGACACATGATAAAAATAAACAGGGTTGAGACATTTTATTCACACATTTGTTTAGGTTCACAGCAGGGGAGCGATTCAGCATATCCGCCGTATCCTGACTTTTTTCCCAGGCTGTTTCTGTAAACTGACTTCCAGCTGATGAGTTTTTTTCCCGTTATGCTTGCTAGAGAAAGTTTGCTAACGTCATCTCTGTGAAATTAGCAGCGTTTCAGCAGTTAAGTAGGCTATTAGAATTTTAACTACTACTCTTCTATAAAACAAGGTCAAGACATTTAGAGCTCAAATCTTCAATGAACAAGCTGCCATGATTTCAAAATAAGGTTTGGAGAAACATTAAGTTCTACAACAACAGTTTGTTTTATGCTTATGTATGTTCCAGGAATGGATGGACAGGAGAGGGTAGGACTGAAAGAAATTTTTTACTGAAATCACAATTTAAAAGAGTGCAATATGCAAATCGCAAGAGTTGCAATTTTAAGATGAGTTAGACCAATCAGATGCAGCCAAACAATTATATGCTGTGACATTACAACCACAACTAACTGAGAAAGGGGGTTTCCTTTCTTACTGACCAAATAACAGGCCCGGACTTCAGTTCCCAGAAGGTAATTGCAATTTAAATCGCAGTTGCAATACTGATCAGAACAATCGCGATTAGATATTTATCTCAAATCGTTCAGCACTAGAACAGGGAAAACGGCTTGGGCCATATTTGCATGTTAATAGTTGTGTATGTTATATGCATTTTTGTATAAACAGTGCACAAATCTTAGACACCCAAGCAAACAATTCACCTCAGCAGTTAAGTGTGTTTTTGCCTGTAAAAATAGAATACAACACAGAATACATAGAATTAAACATGCATATGGTGAGCTTGTGAGCTAGTTTTGAAAAACAAAGTTTGCTCCCAGATTTCCCCTAGATGCCTCCAGCCTGGAATTGTTAAATTTCATTAGCAGCACCTGATTTAATTTAATGAAGTCCTGAAGAGATGAGGCAAAAACTAGAAGAAAACCACAAAAAAATAAATGCTTACTGACCAGATACAATAACTTTTCTGCCTTTTCTACAAGACTTTTGCACAAAAATTCCTGTGAACATGTATATGCATGCATAAGTACATTATACTTGGTCCGCAAAATATAGAGGCTTATCACTTAAAAATGTGTTTAACCCTTTAGAATCGTGCCGCCCCACTTGGGAGACCAAATACCTTGGTATATTTAAAGCATTACTGCTCCTCAGTAGTGTAACCTATAGAGATGTGTCTTGAAACTAGAGAAGTAGCACTAAAACGCAAGCCCAGGTTTGTCATTGTGGGTTGCTTACTTCCTACGTTAACCTACAGCGTAAGCATAAGGAAAACATCCGGACCCATTTCATGCACTTGGCACAAAGCTTGACTGAATGTTTGTAAACAGATCCATTTCAATCCACAGTCTTTTTTCATGACATGTCATGTGATGTATAAGCCACATTTTGTATTTGATTGGCTTTGATTGGTGTGTGTGATTTAGAGATCTGAATGTCCGCAGTGCTGGAGAGCGGGTGCACAGACTGTCTTTGGTTAGCTTGTCTCTGATTCTGATGGCAAAGAGGAAAAAGGAAAGCTAGGAAAGCCACTGACAGCAACAACAGATAAACAGATAAATATGGCAAGGTGGATAATTTCTTTAGACGAGGTTCTAAAATTGAATGGCGTATGACACACAGTGTAACTCTTAGCGTATTACATTCTCCAGAGAACATGAATAATGTTGGTATCATCTGATGCAGATGATACAGACTGTTTAACCATACAAAAATCTAAGCCCTTTTCTTGTGTGGTTTGTAAAGAGCTCTTTTGTAACAGAAATTGGACAAAAACTGCCATTCATAAAAACATAGAGGGACACTGCTTGGGGGGAAAAAATGTTGTTTTTTTTTTCTTTTCTTTACTACATAATGCAATAAAAAGCTTGTTTTTTGTGGTAATCTGATTTTAAGCGGTAATTCGCTTTTATTTCATAATTAAACGATAATTTAATAGGTGAGGTTATGCTGTAGCTAGGACCTATCGGCTACTATAACAAAATGAAAGTGTATAACACAAAAGTTTGCAAAGGCAGAAGTGTTTCAAGTTAATAATGTTAATAATAAAGGCCGGGTGATAAATGAATGCAGATAATTTCTGAGAGGAAACTGAAAAACACTAATACAGGGCTGCACAATATGTTAATTATGTTACTGGTCTTTGCAATACTAATATCACAGAAGGCTGTAATATGCAAATGAGCCTCTAACAAATCAGTGTCTTTTACTGTGTGCTGTGACCATCCCAACCAGTCACGGACACTGATAAATCAATTCATTCACATTAACAAAGAATACTGTAACCTTTAACACTGATGGCTCCCCAGTGTGTTTTAATATATAATAGAGACGTACTGCAAACGCAATACACAGAATGTTAATCACAATCAGGCATTCTGTTCAAATCACGCAGCCTTTCAATATACACAATATACCAGATCACTGCGCGAGGCGTACCTGGTCATGGCTAGCTTGAATGGAACTCCCAATGCCATGGAAAGTCATTTGGACAGGTGAAAGGGTCAGATAGGTCATAAATTCTTTGTCAGATTGTCCGTCCGTATACTGCACCTGCGGAGGAGATTAAAAAAGATGGGATTATCACACCATGCTGGCCTTGACTGGAATAAACACAATCAGACCGAAAGTGTTCTCGAGACACGGCACATACTTGCACATCCAGTTTTACTTTCACTATAAAACACAGCAAAACAGACAAACAGTAAGAAAGCTAAACTTCCTCCACTGATCTGAGTGATACTACAGGGTCTTTCTGGGGGGAATTCTGGCCCAGCTTTAGCACTCAAGGTCGTCTGAGGACACTAACAGCAACTACTGTCAAACTACTCAACAACACCAGGAGGAGTTTCACTGTGAGCACTTTCTGATCATTTCATGCCTGACCTAAATACACCTCCAGCACAGAAAGAGAGGGAGAGAAAAGGAAAATGGGGAGAACAAAGAAGACAAAAAGGGGAAAACAAAGAGGAGAAAGAGAAATTGAATAAGGCAATAAAAGAATAAAGAAGAAAAATAGTAAAGTAGGAAAAGGGAGATCAGAAAAAGAAGACAAAATGAAGAGAAAAGAAAAAAGAAAAGAAAAAACTAAAACAAGAGAAAGATGGTATGATAAGTTTTTTTTTTTTTTTTTTTTTTTTAAGGAAGAGAAAAAGAAGGGCAAAATGAATAGAACAAGGGACAACAAAGAAATGAGAGGAAAAAGAAGCACAAAAGAGAAAATGTAGAAGAGAAGAAAAAAGGGGGAGAAGAGAAAAAGAGAAGGTATGAAAAGAAAAGAGGAGAGAAAAGGATATGACAAAGAGATGATGAAAAGGAGAGAAAATAAACAGAAAATTAAGTGTAAAAAGAGGACAGTATAAGAGAGAAAAGAAAAGAGAAAAGAAATGATGAAAAGAAAAATAATAGAAAAATAGAAGTGAAAAAGCAGAGTTTAAGAGAGAAGAGATGAGAAGAGATGAGAAGAAGAGAAGAGAAGAGAAGAGAAGAGAAGTTTGGTGTGCAGCTGTTCGCAGCTGTAAACATCAGCTCTAATACTAAATATTTGTTTGACAATCACTTTCAAAATGACGTTAAACTGTTTTAATAACAGGCTGTGGGAAGAGAAAAACAAGTGGAGGAAAAACAAGAATAAGACAATGATGACAAATAGAAGGGGAGACACTTAAGAGAAAGAAGAGAGAAATCGAGAAAAAGAAAGATGAAGAAACGAATAGGAGGAGACGACAGAATGGTGTGCAGCTGTTTAACCCCAAGCTGTAAACATCAACTGTAATGCTTAATATTTGGCAGGAATCACTTTCAAAATGACTTTAAACAGTTCTGATAATAGGCTGGGGGGCAGGCTAAGGGGGCAGGCTGAGGGGGCAGACTGCGGGGGTGACTGTGTAACATCCTCTGGGTCCAGGCTACGTGCTAGATCATTAAGGAAGTATAAAGGTTCTGTACAATGGTGTGAATTATTGCACAATCAGTGTGTCACAGAAACACATGCTTGATTAGCAATGTGCTTCATTAGTTCTCCGTCCGTGTCAGAGTTTTAGTTAAACTGCTGCCCAACATGTGGCAGCCTTCCAACCAGCTCACTGAATCATGGGAAATGGAGGCCCTCTGACACTCCATCCATCAGACACGCTGGAGGTGCAACAGGCCACACAAAGAAGATGGCTGAAAGATCTTGCTGTGAGAAGGAGAAATTAAGCCCATCTGATTGATCTCTCTCTCGAGGACTGTAGCGTTTGTTTGGCCACATTTTCTAAAGGATTCTGCGCATCAAGAGAGCACATGATTAACTGAAAAGCAGGAGTGCGAATCTCTATAGACTCCATGATATGATTTTATCACGCTGATACTGAGCTAAGTGTGCTAAAGATGAATCAATCATAACACAGGCATATATTCATTCATTCGTCACTTCAAGTTTCTGTTGGATTCAGATCTTTGTGATTGTGAACGTCACTGAAGAACACTGAACTCACTGTCATGTTCATGATGACTTTATACTGCATTATCATGCTGAAAGTGTTCTTAAAAGATACAGGTACATTGTGGCCATGAAGGGATGTACATTGTCAGCAAAGCTGGAAATGATACAAAATAGAGTTTAGGTATTTCTCAGTCTACAGACAAACTGTATATAAATAGAGATAAAGATATGCCAAAAATATAAAATTACAATATTATTTCAAGAAACTTTCATAATACATGATGTGTCAGTTATAACAGAGTAAAAAGAACAGCAGAATAATATCTATGAATACAATGAGTTTTATAGAATATCTGGGATAGGGTTTCACCAAATTGAATTAATCAAGACTTATTTTGCTCTCTTTATAATGAAATACATAAATATGTATATTCAGAAGGATAAAGGTTACCAGGCACAATAAAAGATTCAGACTGATATGGGCAAAATTTATTGAGCTACACCTACAGAATTGTTTTGATGATGAGTGTGTGTATAATATATATATATATATATATATATATATATATATATATATATATACAC